>CM076248.1:9133133-9223133 GCA_038380765.1 Odontothrips loti | reverse complement strand
ACGGCTGTTCGGCGGGCTAGCCTACCCAGCAGGCGATCCCAGGCCGCCTGCGAGGTAGGCAATGCGGGCGCACGGCTGTTCGGCGGGCTGGCCTACCCAGCAGGCGCTGCTGACGAGATGCTGCCATAATGAGCACGTGACCTGCCGTGTGTGAGGCTGCATCTTATTGTGCCCCCGCCTACCCCCGCCGCGCCCCCCTCTCTGGACCCCCTCCCCCGCGCTGGGCCCCCCGATCGATAGTACGGCGCTGCACGGGGCGTTGTCCCCACCCCACCCCCGCCACGCCGGCCCAGCTCCAGCGCCCCCCCCCCCCCCTCCCCGGCACCTCCTCAATCTGTCTTTAACCCGGCCGTGGCGCGCTGTGCTGCGTCCTAGCTGTGCCCAGGCTGTGCCCAGGCTGTGCCCAGGCTGTGCCCAGGCTGTGCCCAGGCTGTTCCCCGGGTGCTCTGCCTCAGCTAGCAGAACAGGTGGCGTGCCCTGCCGCCCCCCATGTATGCACAGCATCGTCGGGATCTCAGCAGCGCGTGGTGCACCTAGCAGGAGAACACGGCCCTAGACGGGGCACAGTACTCCCCAATAGCTGGACGTGAGAGTGAGTGAGACAAGTGTACTAACCAGGCGTGTTGTCTTGTGTTGCAGGCGAGGATGGCGGGACCGCGAAGAAAGCAGGCGGCATGATGTGCTGAGCTGAGTGGCGGCGGACAAGACGACAGTCGGGGCAGCGATGTGGTGAACAGTCTCCTCCCCCCCGCCTCCCCCTCCCCCCACCCCCCGGGCCTGGCGGAGCAGTCATGTGCCGCTCTGCCGGCCCCGCCGCCCCGCTGCCCCGCGCCGCCCCGCCCTGCGGCCGTCCGGGCGCTGAGCGGCACGCCCCCGCCACGCGCAACGCCACGCGGCACGCGCCACGGCCGGACCCAGACGCGCCCTCGCCGTCCTCCGGGCGGTCCAGGATAGCGTGGTGAGTCACCAGCAAGGTCACCGACCTCGTCACCTCAAACATTCCCGTATGCTTACGAAACGCACCCCGAAGAATTTTATACTCTCTTTGATACTCTCAGTACCTTACTAAACCTGGTGGAGTTGTCACAACACTTGAACCTTGCCGTTGGCGCAGTACCCGTTAGAGGTACCTGTAAAGCACTCGATGAGTTCTTCTGGATGCGCTTCGTAAGTTTCGGATTCAAGTTCAAGTTTAATTGCGATCTGACTGTCGTTGTTCGTTTTTGTTCGTTTTTTGCCTTCTGCGCAGAGAAGCGCTGGCCACACGGTTTATTTTTAAATTTATTTCTTTGCGTAAATAGAGAATGAAGTAGAAAGGATGTATCGGAAGTATCGGTAAAATGCTTTACCATATTGGTCTTGCGTGGGAAACAGAGAATGTGTGTCAGGGTCGCTCTGTTTATTAAATACTCTTAAGGGTGCGGGAGCTGGGACCGATTTTCAATAGTAGCAGTAGTAGTAGCAATAATAATAATAAAATCAATAATAATAACAATAATATAATAATCATTCTGATAATAACAGGAAGCAGAAGAAGAATCGCAATAAGGGGGGGGGGGGGGAATGTGTCTTTGCGTGGCCGGGTGGGACGTGTCATATCGCCGTTCGCAAGTAGTTGAGAGCCGCGCTCGCCCATTTCTTTTGATAGGCCGCATTAAGAAGAGAGGGAGGACGGGGTGGTGCTCAGCGCGGCGCGGCACGGCGTGGCGTAGCGTAGCGCAGCGCGGCACCGTACGCAAAGAGCGCCATGATGGCAGCCCCGGAGACACACAGGCCAGGCCAAAGGCCCAGGCCGCGCGGCCGCGTCCGAAAAGGCGTTATTTTGTGCACTATGCGGGGCCCTGCGGCCCTGCGGGGCCCTGGGGCGGGGCCGCCGGCTCGACGTGTCACGGACTCTGGTCACATAGTCGGGGCCTGACGTGGCCGGACTGGGAATCGCACTGGGAACTCGCTGCTGCTGCTGCTGCTGCTGCTGCTGCTGCTGCTGCTGCTGCTGCTGCTGCTGCTGCTGCTGCTGCTGCTGCTGCTGCTGCTGCTGCTGCTACTACTACTACTGCTGCTGCTGGATTCCCTGCCGGTGGCTCCGGGCGGGTCTCGGCTCTGCTGATAGTCTCACTCTCAAAACGCAGAGGCGGTGACCCACTTAATCGAAAAGCACTACGCGTGAAAAAATTAAAACTATACGCACTCATGGCCGACACCTAGGGGGAAATCACTTCCAATTATTTTTGGTGTGTACAACCAATAAGACTTTCTTTTTAGAACTTCCTAAACTCTTAAGAAGCTAGCGAACATTTAGAGTTGGTATCATCTGCTTTCTATTTAAATAGGGATTTATTTTTTTTGCGAATTTAGTGTGAGTTCTTTTCTGAACGAAGTTTGGAATTTCTGGCGGTACAATCGCAACCGGAGTTATTTCGCCTCGGCCGATACAATGATATACGCGGCGGGCGGACACGACCTTGTGTCGTTTGTTATTAGTCAGGCGACTGACAACGGTCCGGCAGGGTCCGGCAGGGTTGGGGCTTTCTTGTACGTCCCGCCGTTCCATTCGCCCCCATTAGTGGCCGAGGCAAACACGGTACACCCTCGTGTCCAGAGAGATATGAGATTCGGGATTTATGGTTTACCGTGCTCTCTTGTGCCTCCGCTTCGGTTGGGCGGCGGGCCTAGAGGCGGGCCGGCGGGCCCTAGCCCGGGCGCATGCAGACCTGCGGAGCGGACTCGATTGGGTCGCGATCAATATCCGAGGCGTGCGTCAAAATGCGGGGCCCTCAACCTTCTTCTTGGCGAACGTAATGAAACGAGAGTAGCAGAAATACACACGGGAACGGAAGTTCGTCCTTGGCACCCGTCGGAAGTCGCATGCGGGGTGGTTCCTTGCTGGTTCATTCACTTACGCCTGCCCTGCCGCCACACACACACACACACACACAAATATATATACACACCCATACACACACACACGCCGGGCAACGTAAGTGCATAGGGAGAAGGGATAAACTGTGGCCATAAATTGTCCCCCGTACAACCGGAAAGGAACGCTAGATCATTCCAAATTAACAGTTCGCGTGCATTGCGCCCCGCACGGCCCCGCCCAGGCCCTCGCCTCGGCCAAGTAATGTATGCATACGGCTTGGCCGGACCCCCCCACGTGTGAAGGAGGTTGACTACCAGGGACCCCACCGGCCCCAAAGGCCCCCCTCTGGGCGCTCGAGCGCGGGGAGCCGCTCGGCATGTTAAGCCTCACGTAATTTACGCATAGCGCCCGGCTTTTTTCACAACACCCCCGCGGCTGCCGTTTACATTCGATTCGGGGCGTGTTTGGACGGATGATCCGGGCAGCTGCGGCGCCGACGGGTTTAGCGCAGCCGAAGCGGCGCCCGGGGCTCGGGGCTCTGGGCTATGAGAATTTAACGTGCGCGGTTTAGAGGTTAGGCCTGCAGTGGGCCGCGTTCGGTTCACTTTCGCCCCGGGATGGCCCTGGAACACGCACCACTGCCGCTGGGGCCCGCAACGCTGACAATGGCACGCTCGTTCGACAGGGTTCAACAGCCTTTGAATAGCAGGAGACGCAGCAGCGTCCCTGATGAGGAGAAATGGAAGGGGGATTGAAATGGATGCCCTTACTCAGAGTTGTGAGCCAGGTATTGCCGGCCCCCTGAACAGGTTCTGTCGCACAGACGTGCCGGAGTGCCTGGGACGGTCAGGACGGTCCCTCGGCTGCTGCATGCGGTGTCCGTTGACCCTCGCTGGACAACGCCCACCGCTACGTTTAGTTTTTCATACCTGGCCATACCTCGGCAGAAAGCACTTTCCCGCCGTTCGACCTTTCCCGCCAACAAGGCGCTGATGATAGTCCGTTACGAGAGGGCGCGGTGACGTCACGGTGTCACGGCGAGAAAGCGATGACATTGCATCCATCACGGAAACTCCTTTTTTCTTCATTTGTTTTTATTATCCCCCCACCGGGTCCTTGTGCTTACCTGTAGTGTGGCGGTTGCGACAACATTGGCGGAGCCGCGCGTGCGGAGGGGGGGGGGGGTAGGGGGCACCGATCAGCTGTCCCCCCCTTCCCCCGGCCCTTTAACTTCCCGCTGGACTAGCCGGTGTGACGGGTACGGCGAGTAGACGAGTCGAGCCCGCTGCCGAGATGGAGTCGAGCCGAGCCAGGCTAATGAGCGGTGTGTCGGAGCCGGCGGTGCGGCCAGCCCGGCCCGGCTCGGCTTGGCTCGGCTCGCACAGGCTCAGCTCGCACCGGCCCGGCCCGGCTCGGCTTGGCTCGGCTTGGCTCGGCTCGCACAGCTCAGCTCGCACCGGCCCGGCCCGCCCGGCCCAGCCCAGCCGGGAGCTCAGTTCAGTCGAAGTTCCCGCTGGCATGCGCTAGCAGGAGCAACGCCGTCTCCGCCGCACACGCGCAGCGCACGCGCGTGACACGACACGGCACGGTGCGGCAGGCGCATCGCGAGTGCAGACAGACAGACAGGCAGTCAGACAGCGTCGCCGAGTTCGCCGCCTCCTCTGCGCTGCGATAGCCCCGGCGGCCCCGGCTGAGCGCGTGGCCAAGTTTGACGCAGACGAGATTGACGCGGCACGCTACTTTAGTGGCTGCACTGCGCCACGCTACGAGAGCCGAGCCGAGCCGAGCCGAGCCGAGCCGAGCCGAGCCGAGCCGAGCCGAGCCGAGCCGAGCCGAGCCGAGGCCGTGCTGCACCGCAGCAACAGTGAAGTGAGTGAATGGCAGGGAATGCGATCCATGCGATCCGCTCCGCGCGCTTCCTACTGGCCTGTGTGCGCGTTGCGTGGGAGTGGGAGGGAGAGGGAAGGACCGCCACTTCTCGCTATAGCTCGTCCCGCCAAACATTGGTCGCCGGCCGCCGCTTGGCGGTGGCGGTACCAACCGCTGACAGCGGTGACTCGGCGGCTCCACGCCAGTGTCGCTCTGTTTACACCTCGACTCTGTTTTGTTTCGATTTATTTCTGGCGCGGGGCCACGCGGGGCACCGCGAGGGGCGGATGTGATGTGTGCGGCCGGCAGGCTGACCACGGGACGTTGTCATATCGTTGTCGCCACTCGCTGCGACATGAACGACAACAGAGGAGGGAGGGAGATGGAGCATAGTGCCGAGCCGCGGTGCGAATCGTTGGCCTGCGTCAGTTTGCGTGCAAAGGTTGGCAGCACAGCGGCAGTAGCAGGCCGCCGCCGGGGCGCATGTCGAGACTCCAGCACAGCCAGAGCCACTCAGTGACGGCTCAGCACTGCTCAGCACGCGGCCCGGCCTCCCTCGGCGCCGGCTGATTGGGGCCGCTCCGCTCTGCCGTGTGAAGCACTGTGAAGCCGGCCGACAAAGAGCGCCACTGCTGACGACTTTTAACTCCAAGTGAATAATACTATAACAAGATTCCGCGCCGAGTCTCGGACCATTAATAGAGTACTCCGGAGAAGCCCGACACGGAAGTATAAGCAGCCGTAACGAAGAGGAATCCCGGAGAAAATATGAGGAATCGCGAGACTTTTGAAGAGCAGTGGGGTTCCGAATACTCGATTTCTCATACTTCCCTTGCATTGTTCTTCTTCGTTACGACTGCTTACTTTCGTCCTGAGCTTCTCCGGCGCACTCTATTTTAACTCTAGAGTACTCTATTTATTGGGTTGGCAAAATCGCATTTGCAAGTTGCCCCACAAACGTCCCGGCGGCCTTTGGAGTGAAAGTATTTTCGACTGGCCGCCCTGGCCGCTCTTCTCCCTCCGGCCTTATCGGTCATGTGGTCGGAGCTGACACGGCTCATGCAGAACCTGCATAACACGGGCGGCCTGGAAACTTTGGAGAGCGCTCGATTCGGTAGTTGGTTCGCCATCAATAGAGGTTTCCAACGAGACTTGGGAACGGAAGCTGAAGAACAAAAACACTTCTAGACCGAAAACTTCCAGAGCCGGTATGAGAAATATTGGTACACAAGGCCGTGCCAAATATGGCCATTCAAAACGCCGTTCAAGTTTCTCATACCAGCCGTCGAGAGTTTCCGGTCTGGAAGAGTTTTTGTTTTTGAGCTTCCGTTTTCAAGTCTCATTGGAAACCTGTATGGCCGACTTGTGCTGCCGGTGCTGGCGGCGCGCCTGTCCTCCCACAACCTCCTCCGTGTCGAGCAGCCCGCTCCTGCCCGCGTTTCTGCCGTCGGCGTCGCCATTGCCATTGATCGGCGCTGCTCGATAGCCTAGCGATAGCCGGCCCGACGTCTTCCGCCTGTCTGCCTTGTCACCGATGCTTCCGGGCGGGCAGCGTGTCACGAGAGGGACACACCCGGCCACGCCCGGCCACGCCCGGCCACGCCCCTGTGTGCGCTTATTTACCGGCCCGATATGTGTAATTTCCATGCCCAAAACTGACCCCGACCCCTGTCTATGTTGTGGGGGGGGGGGGGGCGGAAGGCCTTGCAGGGGCAGGGGCCTGGTAGGGGTGGCCCGGGGATCGAACGGTGTGTGAGGCTCAAGTTACCGCTTCCGGTAAGCCCCCTCCCCCCCCCCGCTCTTGTCATTCGTTAAATATTTCTTCTCGCTTTTCTTAACTCCTCCTCCCGATCCTCCCCGTGCCGGACTGCATCGGCGACCTCGTGGACGTCGGCCCGCGTCCGTCGGCAGGCGGGACAATCAGGGCGCTGCTGGCGCCGCCGTTGTGTGTCCCAACACCGCCCGGCCCGGCCCGGCTGGGCTGACGGCTGCGGTCGAGTGAGCCGAGGCTGTCACGGGACGCGCCGGTCATTACGTTCTCAACACGGCTTCTGCTACATGGAATTGTACCGCGGAGATTTTCATACCTGAACCGAAGTCGGGTCTGATCGAACCGCCGCTCGCCGGTTGCCTCCTTTTGTCACCTTCTCAGAAGCGTTAGCCGCTGGGTTCACATCGGGGACTCCCCGGTCGGGATCGGGCCGCCACGTTCTGTGGAAAATAATGCACGTCTGTACGCAAATGGTGCGGATACCGCCTCGCCCCGCTGCGGCCGGCCGGCTGTGATGCGTGTTACATAAGGCTGCTGCTGCCCGCCCGGTCCGCCCCCACTTGTGACGCTTCTGTGCACCCCCTATTACTCGGCCGTACGGCGATAAGTATCGTATTTCGTACGGTCTTTTGAGCGCCCCCCCCCCCAAGGTCACCCCCTCCCCTGCCCCCTTTACGTGCTTGTGTTTCGCTGTGTTGTCCCTGACCCCACGCGGTGACTGGAGGTATTTTCTCCCCCCCCCCCCCGAATGTAGGCCGCCGCGCGCATTGCGTGACTGGGGCCGTCCCCGTGTTGTTTTGTGCGTAATAGCGTCGGGCACCAGTTGATTCCACCGCCCTGTATTTCGGCCCAGTTTGTTGTCGGCGGGATGGTGTCGCCGCGCACCTGTTAAGGCCAGACAAGGCCGTGTCGTCCCTCTGCCCGGTGTCCGAGGGTCGTCCCCGGCAGCTCTCGGACGGCCCCCCGCGGCTGACCTGCGGCCGCCGAGGCCGCAGGTTGTCGCACCCTGCCGTAGGAGTGTGAACACTCGGTAATTACACGGACGCCACGCGCAGCACACGTGCAGCACACGTACAAACAGACACGTGGACGCCTGCGAGGCCAGCGCAGGCTGAGTCCGTGGCTGCCTACCCAGCAGGCGCCGCGTTTGCAGACTGGCCAGATAGGTTTGAGATATCGTGGGCGTATTCGGTTGTTTTAACTGGTACTATCAAGTGTAAAACAAAAAAAATAAATATTCGAGCGGCCTAATAGAATGTTTTCGGTGTCGCGTGATACGTTGTTCTCGGGGCCGCCGCGGCGCTCAGCACGGAAGGGGGAGGAAATGGCCGCCAGAAATGTCGCGCGGCGGCGGCGGACCAAAATTGCGACCGCCGCCTCATTTCGCTCTCCCCCTCCACTTCGCGGACGTCGACACATTTTTTCCCCCCTTTTCGAAATAAGCAATCCATTCAACCCCTTCCCTGCTGCTGCTGCCCTGCAGCGGCGGCAGCCCCTGCCGTGCCAGAACAGGGTCCAAGTAATGGAAGAAACGGCGGACGGCTTGATGTGATTGTGCTGGATGTAACGACCGGTATTGGCAGCGCCCGGCAGCGCCCGGCAGCGCCGTACAGTTGCGCGGGGCTGCCGCCTGCCGGATCTCCGCGCCGTTTGTCCCCTGTTGCAGTGCGGCAGGCCGCCATGGGCCGTGGGCGTGGCGCCCTGTCATGCGTGTCCGGGGGGATCACGTGATCGCCGCGTAATAATTCGCGGGCGCACTGCGAATAATGCCGTCTGCTTTGGGCAATAACGGGCGCTATTGGCAGCGGCGGGCGCGAACGGCCTTGCGCGCGGCCGCCGTGAGTGGGCCATGGGGTCGCTGGCTGAGGCTATGCCGGGCTCCGCCGGGCTATGCGGCCAGCGGCGGCGGCGGCCATATCGATCCGCGCGCAGACTCGAAAGAAGGAGCAATTTTGTTTCTCTTTTCTTCTTGTTCGCGCGCCGCGTGCGCCCTGTTTGTTTGGCCCTTTGCCGTGGCAGAGCAAGAAGTGCAGCGCGGAAAAATGTGAGGTGTGTCGAAAGCGGCCGCGCTGCTCTGCGGAGACCGCCCGGCCCGGACCGAGGGGTGGGGCTCGCAGGGCGGCGGCAGGCGGCGGCAGGCGGCGGCAGGCGGGGCTCAAAAGGCGCGCGTCTCCTCACGGATTCTCGGCCCTTGTTTGTTTCTCCCGCCCTCACCTCGCGTTTTTCCGCACGGGGGTCCGCAGCCCAGGTCCGCGCCGCCGGCTGGCGCCGCGCCACGCCAACCCAGGAAGTAGAGCGCTGAGGACGCGCTGAGGGCCCCAAGGGCCGCCTGAGGGCCTCATAAGGGGAGCGCAAAAGGTCATGTGTGCCGAAGGGCGAGGCGTGGCCGCAAGGCTTTATTACGTAATTAGCACATGTCGAGACCTTCATGAAGGGCTGCCGCTGGCTGCCGCAGGCTGCCGCAGCCAAGGAAGTGACGCAGTCTCACTCCAGTTGCGGGGCGTTCGCGTTTTAGATGTCTCGGCTCTGCGGGGCGGGGCTCAGTCCTGCGCCTACAACTTCGATTAGATTCCCAGACGATGGAAAAATAGAGCATGTCCATACGAAGAACTATTCGATGAAACGGACGTGAGTTTCGTCGACGACGTAGCCAGGCCTTCCACCAATCTGAGTAATTGTGACGGTTTTTGTTTCGTTTTGTCAGACTGCGGCGGTGACACGCCCAGCGCTGGCGTGCAGCGGGTGGCCTACATACACACGACACTGCGCGCCTACGGGGTTGTGTTGGGGTGCCGAGAGCGCCGGCGCTGGGGTGGGAACAAATGGGGCGCCGCGTTATTTGTGTCGGCTTCCTAGTGGATTAGTGGCAAAGGCGCTAATGAAAATGGTGGCCTTGGGACCGGGCCCCCGCAGGGCCCCGCATGGGCCCCGCACATGAGTGAGATGCTTGTCTGTTGCAGGGGTGCGCCCTCTCTGTCGGAGAGGGTTCATTGAGTGGGAAGCACGATCCTCCGCCTCGCCACCCTCTCCGCCGCCGCAGCGTCGTCGCCGCCCCCCGCCTCCCCGCCGGCTGCCCCCCGCAAGTCACGGCTAGGAGGGCTCCGCCGGCTCCGCAGGCTCCTCAAGCGGCGGACGCTTCGCTACCCCTCCTCGCCTGCTCGCATCTCCCCCCGACCCGCAGCGAACAGAAATGGCCTTTTCTACTCGTGTGGAGGTAAGGCACCGCCACATTCTCACTTCATATCTTCATTTTTGTCGTGTCATTTCTATTTAGCCGCGGCACGTAGTGTGTAGTGGCGCTGGGCGCGGCATTACTCGCTGTGATGAAGAGCCGTACGTCACGACATGCGCTTGCTTCACACGTGTTTGTAGCGCTTCCATCCTCAGCGGCGGCCGAACGAAACGTCGCACGCAAGCGAAGTCGCGTTCACGTCAACACCCGCTCTTCCCAGTTGAGGTCTCCTCGTACCCGTAGACAATTTGCGATATTTTTCGTTATCTTCTCGTTTCGCTTTTGTAGTCCAGTTTTGTAGCGTAGATTTTTCCCCCTGTTTGTTTTTACGAAGCAGTGCAACTACTTATTTTAGCAGGTATGTTTGTATTCGTCACTTTTTATTCACTGGCATGTTTGTTGCCCAGACCTTGTTTTCTTTTATCCGAACGTTGCATGCTTTAATTGATGTTTTTGCGACATTTTTCTGAACGCGTAGAGCTGCCAAGATCGTGCTAACAGTGTGTGTTTGCCTGCAGGTGTCAGTATGGGAGAGACACGGCCCTCGACTGGGGTGGTGGCTCACCATAAGAAACCTATGAGAAAGTTTGATTACCGGGGATCGGGACAGTCCCATCGCCACCAGCACCAACCGCCGCAGGTTCGTGACTTTGTTTCCACCCCTAACTTTAAGGCTTATCTGCGTGGGTTACTTGAGACGGCTTTTTCTTCTCCCCAGGACGACGAAGACGAGGACCAAGAGGTGGTGCTGGAGCTGCAGGAATATGATCATCAGTGGGAAGATGTGCCGGGACCTCCGCGGCCCCCGAGACCCCGAGGTGTGGGAGGTGTGCTCCAGCTGAGGGTACGCAATCGGCACGGTCGAACGAATGTCAGCCTGGCAGACCGATTGGAACTTCAAGGCGAGGACGAGGCAACGCTACGGGAGCTGCTTGTGAGGTACCGGTACAACCATGGACTGGCAGTACGAGTACACAGACGGCATCACTGCTGCGGATGTGTCATGGTTCGTGTCCCTTGTTTATTTGAGCGTGCGCTTCATTTTGTCAAATAAGTAGTAGTGTGGAGGCGCCGCCATGGATGTAAGGGGACAGCGAGGACCACCCCGCCCGCCCGGCCCCGCCCCTTCCGTCACAGGGGGCGGCGGACATACTTTGCCACAAACTTCCCTCATCTGGTAGAACTTTGCAGAGAGTATCGTCAGGATTAGATCTTTCTTTTTCCCTTTTTTTTCTTGATGAAGGGGAGGGGATAGGCGTAGGCTTCCGAAAGAACTTTTGGACATCGAATGCAAGAGACGTACCCTCAGGAGACATGCTCTTAGTTGTGTGTTAGAGTGCCTTGCCCTAAGTGCCAGTTGGCTACCTCAAGTGACGCAAGATTGAACTGAGTTCAGACTCGCGATCCCCTTGGACTTGCCACATCCGCAGCACTTATGCATGGCCGACGTAGACACGGAAATGACTAAAAAGAATTGAAAGAACTATCCCGTACCTCTTTCGGGGTCAGCCAACAGCCAAATATATCTGTGTTCTCGTTGATTTGTTCAGTGCTTGGTGGGGTATATAGAGATTGCTTTTCGATTAATGACTTCTAGTATCTGTCGATTTTTAGTTTCACTGTTCTTTGGTTCGAATTCTTTCTCGTAAGTTCCACATTTTATCAGGAAAAGTCAGACTGTGTTCTTGACAATGTATGGCTTTGATCGATGAAGCCAGAATACGATAAAATGTGATAGAAATGTTAATTTACGCGCATTGATACGTGAATATGCTGTTACCATTGTTTAGTTGATTCTTCATTTTATAGAAGGCTAGAATAAATAAAACAATAGCCGTGCCAATAATTTTTACAAATGTGGGCGGCATGCTTCAAAATGCAAATGCTACAATGCTTGCCTTCACTATCATGTTGAACCTGCCGATATTATTTTTTGGCAACTACCCGTGTTTTGATTGCGAAGTAGCGTTAGAATGTACTAGTAAAATATACGAAAACAGACGTAGAACATGAAGTAGTCAAAGCAAATTATCGTACAGCGGAGAAGTCGCTGCCTAATATTCCGCAACATGAAACATTGTTTAAGTATAATGTGGCGGAGGCGCACGTCGTGCGGTAAATTTGCTCTGGCCACTATTTAGTTGTACTGCATTTGAAGCAATACTTTTACTTTATTTCTGACAACTGGTTGCAAAGCATTCCTGGCATGTGTAATTCTGTGGAGCATGCCACCCAAACTGACGAGTGGGACGTGTGGTGGACTTCTGGCGGCTATAAAGTGTTGTAGCTGCTGCTTGCATATGCACTCGCCAATTTAATTTATTTTGTCCAAGAACCCACATCCATTTCCTTGCCCCTGTCCTTAAGGTAGCTCTATCTGCATTTCATTGGACAACAGTCCGTAATTAGTAAATATGTTATATTCGGGTGTAATCGGTTGAGCATTTGGTAAATTTTGGCAATCAAAACGTTAACTACTTAGCTCTTCTTTCCGTACTTAGTATGACATGATCGGCACTGCTTTTGTAGATTTGGAACGTCCAAGGGATCGAATATGAAGGGCTAACTCGTGTTGGGCTCCACGTTTTCATATCTAACCCCTCCCCTTTCTTTGAGTTTGCATTTCAAAGATTATTTGGTTTCTAGACGCTGTTGCAAATCTGTGCGCCTTGCATTCATGCGGCCTTCCATTTACCTCTACTTTTTTCAGGCATTGAGTAGTTTGCAATAGGCAGTGAAGGAAAAATAAAATACTTGGTAAAAGCCCTCTCTCGAGAGCAATGCGAGTGCTGTCATCAAATTAAATCAGAATCAGAGCGTGACTGTGATATTGTTCCCTTTGCATGTCGTGAGCTACAATACTGTCTCTTGAGAGGTTTTCTTCTTACTGTGTGTTATTTTGCCCTTCATTGACCTGTAAAGCGTTTCTGATTTTGTCGGTAGTTTATTCATCAAAATCGTTAAGTCTGAATGGAACTCCAGGCTTACTCTTATCTTTTTACTGCATGTTAATAAATGATTACCGAGTAACCCAGCTCGGGAGTTTTTCAATCAAAATCAAACGTAACTGCTGTAGTCCATAGCGCATAAAACAACATGCATATTATATTTCCTGAATGTGCACTTGCTATGCATAAATTTTGCTTGTCATATGAATTACGCATGTTACACATACACAATATTTGTCCCTGTGTTGTTGTTTTTTTTTACTACAAATCTGCGTTCGAAGCGACGATATTACTGTCGCAGAGAGTCTAAAGTCTGGACTACGGGACATTGACTATCTTTGGAGATTATTGGACCTTTGGTCGTCCCTCTCATTAATCATGGACGTTGCGAACGCTTTGGCTGATCTACGACAAAGCTTTGGATCATAATGGAGTGTTAACAAACGTCTGACTCGTCACCTTGTTGTTTCAGTCTGCAGAAGCAGGTGACCGTGATGAGCTCTAATTTGAGTGCCAAGCTGGACGAGCTACAGCGTGGCGACAGGCACCTGGAAACCACTGTAGCCCTCCATGAAATCCGAAACCAACTACAAGAACTTACGCGCTCGGTGGAGAGCTGCCAGAGTGAAGTGAGCACAACGAAACCGATCTGGTCGACTTACCCTACTGTAATGTACCGAAATTTCCCTTTAATTCGCTATTATTTGTACAACAGGTTTGTGAGGTCAAAAGGGATATGGTTGCCATCCGCCATGAGCTTGACACGGTTCAGCAAGTCAAGGAGGAGATCGAAGAGCTTAGGGAGTATGTGGATCGATTGGAAGAACACACACACCGTAGGAAACTTCGACTGTTGCAGCAGGTATTGTGATGGTCGACAAACATAGACGTACCGGTTATGCTTTTGATGTGTTTACTGTTTACATAGCCAACGATTGTTGCGAATCGTGTTGAGTTCCATTTGTGTTCTGTTGTGGTTTGATAGTTAGCGAATTGCATGTTACATAAGGTTATTCTTTTATTGTGAAATTTTTTAAATAGACATTGCGGGTAGTAGGAGTCTAGATTGCCAAGAGAGCAGTATCGCCGTATATTTTTTTGATTGCGCTCGGAAGCATGCGCTCCTTGAACTTGATTCCGCCGTGCTGCGCCAACGGGATTAAGTTTTGAGTAGATTTTCCAGTGGTGCAATATCGCTTTCTAAAGTAAACGAGAATGCCGACACCGCCCCCTCGGATGTAGGCGAGGGGGCAGGGGATAAAAGAGAGAAAGATTTCATTACTTTCAAACTCGACGGCAGCAGCAGGAAATAGAAGCAGCAGCAGTATTGGTCGGTAGTTTTGTTTGATTTTCTTTTTATAACTTATGTTTTGCTTTTGACAGAATTCTCTTCAGAGAGATGACGCTGAGTCTCAGCCCAGCTCTGAGCTCAGCGGGGCGGTCTTGAAACCAACCGCGCAAGTGCGGCATGTGAGTGGTGGACTGACCAGGTCGCACTAAAGCGCTAAGATTCCTCCTCTCTCATCGCATTTCATTCAGTCAGTAGCAATTCATGCCGAGTGTCACCGCATGTTAATGGTAGTCTCTCAACGACACGGTGACACGCAGCAGTACGTGTCTTGCCCGAGTCGTACCGCTCGAAGACAAGCTCCAGTGAGCGGCTTTTCTATGCCATCATCCCCTTGAAGTGTAGTGGCAGCCTTCTGGATTTAACTATTCTTTTAGTTTGGGCATTACTTCAGTTTCCCCCCTTCAGGCAAGAGGTACTGCTTCCAAGTTTCTCATTACGTTCATGTAAGTTTTATCTTTCGCTTCATTGTAACAGGGATCAAGGGCGTTTTGCATTTAACTCAAAGACTGTCGAGAAAAGGGTGGGAGGTGGGGGACTGGGTATTTATAAGCGGGTGGGGCGGAAACCTTTCATTTGTATGAGAGCAATAGAAGAGTGTTTGCCCTCGGGGTTCGGGTCGTTCCAGTATTGTTTTCCGTGATCCCCAATGCCTCTCTCGGACTCGCTTTGTTTGCAGAAAGGAATTACCTTTCAAGGGGGAGGGAATCATGCAGCTTGGAACGGAACCGCGGGCAGACGACCCTTGCAGAAAAGTTCGCTTAATATCTTTGTATCCCTTGATATAGAACTGCCAGGTGAGCTTTGGTCTTCGTCGTTACGGCCCGGCAAGGATTAAATGCACCGCGTGCGGTTTCATATGATTAAGACGTCCATTCCTGGTACCTTTTCATTGCTACACGTTCACGGCATTGTTGATCCACGCCATTCAAATTTACAGTAGACTCATTCATGGAAATTTTCAAGTCACTCATTTAAGGGTTTCTGACCCCCACAATGTCATTATCTACATTTTGCGCCCGGAGAATTTCTCATTTTATTTTGCTGGTGAAGTAGCTTTTTTGCTCTCGCATCTCATCTTCTGCTTTGACCTAGAATGCTAGTGTAGGAATACTCATGTACTACAAGATAATATTTAAGCGTTCGCTTTGGACGGATACATTTTTGGAGTTGTAAGTTTGCCGATATTTAATGACATGGCGATTATATTTTTTGTTGTTTATGTTCTGTAATGCTTCGCTCTACTTAATAAAGCAACAGTTTACATTTTATCTCGTGTTTTTATTTTACGTTTTGCTTCTCCATAGCCTCATTACTTAAGCGTAGGACCTGTTTAAAATTTAGACAAACAGAAACGCACCTTGTGTCATCGTGTCAAATTGGTTGAAATCATGTTAACGAATCATTTCTTCAGCACGATCGTGAATCAAGCTCCCAGGACATCTACTCCACTTGCTTTACGCATCAAATGACCTGACATCTATCCTGTTTTAGGGGCTTACCTTCTTCCTCTGCTATGCGATCGGCGCTGCTGTACTGGGCATGCTGCAGTTTGGCTACAATACCGGAGTCATTAATGCACCACAGCAGGTAAGATTAAGGAATGCAAGAAATGTGCTCCACTAACAAAATCATGTCACTACACCCATGAATTTCCTTATTTTTAGAACATCGAAAACTTTATGAAAGATGTGTACAAGAGCCGCCACAATGAGGACTTAACCGAGGAGACTGTGAAAGTTCTGTATTCGGTAGGAGTTTCCATATTTGCCATCGGTGGCATGCTCGGTGGCTTTTGCGGAGGACTTATAGCCAACAGATTTGGAAGGTACCAGAAGCTTTATTTTATACCTTTGGGTTCGAACTTATTGTGCGACGTGCTTGTTTTGGATCGTAGCTTATCGATTCTGCCGTTTTGTTCACAGAAAGGGTGGATTGCTGCTCAACAATGTGATGGGCGTCGGCGGGGCGTGCCTGATGGGCTTCGCCAAGCTGGCCTCGTCATACGAGCTCCTCTTCCTGGGCCGCTTCATCATCGGCGTCAACTGCGGCCTCAACACGTCCCTCGTGCCCATGTACATCACGGAGATCGCGCCCCTCAACCTCCGCGGCGGCCTCGGCACGCTGAACCAGCTGGCCGTAACGGTGGGGCTACTGCTGTCCCAGGTGCTCGGCATAGAGCAGATCCTGGGCACCGACGACGGCTGGCCGCTGCTGCTCGGGCTGGCCGTCGTCCCTGCCGTGCTGCAGCTCGTCCTGCTGCCCATGTGCCCCGAGTCACCGCGCTACCTGCTCATGACCAAGCACTGGGAGGAGGAGGCGCGCAAAGGTGAATGTGCAGAACCTTTTTGTTGACGAAGCACACGGGAGTTTGTTTTTCAACTCTGCTCTTCGCGTTTCAGCCTTGCAGCGGCTCCGCGCGTCCTCGCAAGTGGAGGAGGACATTGAGGAGATGAGAGCGGAAGAGCGCGCGCAGTCCGCGGAGGCGTGCATCTCCATGAGGGAACTCATCTGCTCGTCAACGCTCAGGCACCCGCTACTTATAGGCATCACCATGCAGCTGTCGCAACAGTTATCTGGGATCAATGCGGTGGGTGCACGCTCTCGAATTGGCGTGCCTCCTGGATAACGGTCGCTCAACCGCTAACATTCGCTTTTGCAGGTGTTCTACTACTCGACTGAATTATTCATCAGCTCCGGACTGACCGGAGAGAGCGCCAAGTTCGCGACGATTGGCATCGGGGTCATAATGCTGTTCATGACGCTCGTGTCCATACCGATGATGGATCGGACGGGGCGGCGGACGCTGCACCTCTACGGCCTGGGTGGCATGTTCATCTTCTCCATCTTCATTACCATCAGCTTCCTCATAAAAGTACGTCGCAGCGAAAATAGGCTGTATTCTCTGATGTCGTTTAAAACACCCACAGCGTTCCTCTGAAATTAAGTCGAAAGTATATGACCTGCAGGTCTGGTAAGTAGGTAGGTGTTTCTAGGTTTCCTCTCGCCCAGACCGCCGAGTCCGGTTAAGGAAAGAGGAAACGTTAGTCTCCACGGTCCCAGCACTTTCTATTTATTTGCGAATTCTGTAGAGCTGAATTCTTAAATAAGAAACATTGTATGAATAAGTAGCGTCGATAAGTTTCTTAATTGATTTGCTGAGTATATTTTATTTATGGTATTTTGATTTTGCTTCTTTTTTGCCCTCGCAGGGAGTGAAATCGTAACAACACTGTGGTATGGTGGATAGTTCTTTAAACGTTCCAGCACGTTCGTTTAGAAAACATTCCGGAAACCACTTTCTTGTTCAATTGAACTCCCTGCGCTCCCCACCCACAAGCTGAAACCCTCCTCGGAGCGAATGTGACGCGCCCACGCGGACGAGCGTACCAGTATTATTTCTGCGTTGTGCACTCTCGCGGGTGCACGGCTCCGACGCCGCACAGCCGTGTGCGTTGTGTTTCCTGACCGTGCGCCCGCGGGCGTAGCGTGTTGTGCATGCTTGCTTTTGGCCGTCAGCGCGGTGGCATCGTCCGGGCAAGGCTCTGAGGAGGGGGAACTGTACTACGCCCTGATAGGAGTTCTTTGGCTACGTGCAGGAAATGATCGACTGGATGTCGTACCTGTCCGTCGTCTCCACGCTGGGCTTCGTCGTCTTCTTCGCGGTGGGGCCCGGCTCCATCCCGTGGATGATCACTGCCGAGCTGTTCTCGCAGGGGCCACGCCCGGCCGCCATGTCCATTGCGGTGCTGATCAACTGGCTGGCCAACTTCACTGTAGGCATCGTCTTCCCGATCATGAAGGTGGCGTATCTTTGGTTGATTTAGCCCGCTTAGCGCGAGGTGCACTTTGTCCCACCTTGATTTGTTGAATTAACGCGCTATTTCGTTTTCAGACCCATCTAGAAAACTACACGTTCCTGCCATTCAGCGTGTTCTTGGGGATCTTCTGGATATTCACGTACAAAGAGGTTCCCGAGACCAAAAACAAAACATTTGAGGAAATCTCAGCCATTTTCAGGCACGGTGGTGACAGGTAAAAACAGTTATTGCTTTAAACGTAGTGAAAGTAGGTCACTTATCGCAATTTCAGATCACCGTTTTATGCGTATTGTCATTTTCTGTGGTAATTTGGTGCGGCGACCTACGTTTTTGCAGGTCGAAATCAAGACTTATAGACATACGAATTTTAAATTATCTTTGTAATGAAGTAGAGTTGGTGGTACTGTTTCGGCTGTGGTATGGCTACCCTCTGCCAGGGCGCTCTTTGACTTTCGCCCGAGCATGCTTCTCCGGTTTTCGTTAGTTATTTTACTGTTACGAAATTTGGTTGGTTGAAAATATTATCTGCTGAAGTTTGGACGCTTGGGCATATCATATTGAGGTGTGTTACAAAGCTAAAGTCGTCTTCCTTTTTTTTTTTTTTTAAATGGTGAAGGGTGCCAGTATTTGATTTGGAGCTCGTCTGTTACTTCAGAGCTTTCCCGTTGTTTTTCCTGTGTGCGTATGTGCGCGTGGCTGGGCAGAAAAGAGGAATGGATGAGACTGAGTGCGTGTATGTGTGAATGCGTAAAGAATTCAGTATTATATGCTTGTATGAACCTTTGCCACTCAAGTACCTCGAATCGCGGATAGGACCGTCCATTTCATGCGGTGCTTGTCTGGTGAAGGTGTTGAGAATGGAAATCTGGGGGTACTTCACTGACAGTTTGCTTTCTGCTTTATTTTCAATCCGCGTCTTCCTCTTCTCCGGACTCACAGGGGAATAATGCGGAACAGTAGTTTGTACGGGTGAGTAGTCGGCCGAAAGGACAGGTCTGGTCTATGCCCTTAGCATGCAAACAGTTCGTGTCGTTTCCCACTCTAGTAACAAAACTGTTCATGTCAGTTCAGATACCCTTGTTTTACTGCGACACATTCAATGATGTGACGGTTTACACAAATCACTGAATGGAAAGTGTTTGCGGAGTACAAGAGGACAAGGAACCTGCATGTTCAGCCATTTCCGTGCTAAAAATGAATCTCACTCCCCCTAGGGATCATTATTTCAGTATTTCAATGAAAAATGTTGTAAGTGCATATGTATCTATCTTAGCCAGTCTCAGTGCACATGGCGCCTGGTGGCTAGGCAAATCGGACTTCTGCATGCATGCGTGTCGTGCGGGTTGGCCTACCCCTACCCTCGCAGGCGCTCGACGACACCGTTAGCCAGGATAAAATTCGGACCAATTCGGACCTACACTGTATTGACGATGCCTTATGATACTGACCTGTTGTGGACCCATTCTTCCTGTTCACTGTCTTTTAGAAATACTTTTGAAAAAGTTTACGACTTTTGCTTTCACTTGCATGGATTTTCTATGTAGTGATATGGTTCTTAGTGCTCACTCGAGCGTTAGTTTTATTTTGTGCGTGTTTGGACCGGCATGAGAAAATTTTGACATTTCCTTGCCTTTGTGGTGTTTATGACTTGTCGAGTGCGTTCCTTCCTTGTCTGTACTGTGTGCACGTTGTTTGTTTTCAGTTATTTTGAACTGCAATGTGACGAATTCTTCCCAAATAGGTTTAGGAGACATCTTGCACAGTTCGCAGAGCACGGTGGTGTTGTCGCTGTATATTTTTGAAATTGATACGTTGATGTTTGCGAGTTGAAATCTTTCGTTTCATTTTCTTTTCTTTATTTTATGTTGATCAAATTCCCTCATTAGAGTCGGGAAGCTTTTTATTTAATGACCATAGACAATAATGTATCGGTGGCTCAAAAATTAATTTGTTGCAATCGTTTTGCTAACAGGTCTACTCAGAACGAAAATCGTCTGAGCCAACTCACTAACGCGACTGTCCTCAGTACCGTCGGAGTCACCTCAGAATCAGTATCCCTGGCTACCTAGTGCAGAACCGATGTCTACGTCATTCGTGTTATTGTGACCTCTCAGTATCTAGAAAAACTCGAGTGTTCAGAAGATTTTGATGCCACCAAAAACACTGGGACAATAATTTTACTAGTATTTAAACCTTCACGGCTGCAGCCCCTTTCTCGTTATACCTGTTATGTTGTCTTTTTTTAAAGTTTTTTGTGTTAGTATTATTTTTGTTCTTTATGATTTATATCATGCTTATGATTTAAGTATAATGTGCCATCTGTTACTCTAAGCCAGAGCAAGGACTTTCTTTAGGCGCACATGTATGTCATATCACAACGCTCACAATTCACGCACTTTGTTTATGTTTAGCTCTGTACCTCATGTGCGTTGGACGTTCTTAGTTCCTGTTTGAAAGTCCTTTGCTCGGGCTTCCTTATGTAAGTGAAATGTGATCTAGACCCATGAGCAAGTTTGGGTGACTTGTTTTCAGGAGCATGCTAAACTGTGTGAATGCGTTAGAACAACGGTTACCTGCCAGCGAGCGGGCGGCCCTCATGGTGGCAGAAGAAAAGCCACTACCAGACTCATGTAAGCACCCTTCCTATCAGTGCCCTCAGCTCAAGCGAGGTGTCAAGGTGTAGGTAACCACTTTCTTGTAAATCAGCTGCTCATCTCGCGAACAGCATGTTACTTTTTTAAGCAGCATTAATGGTATGTCTATTTTTCGTGTGATGCTGCATTTGACGCTAGTTTTTGTCCATTAAATGAGCTACATTTACAAGGCAGTGCGGTGCCAGCGCCTGGCACCTCGTCACGTGCAGACTGGACCCTGCACGGAAGTACACTGAATTCATTCTCATTCTGAGAGCTAATGCACATCACACAAGAAGCACACACCTACCCCACACTACATCCCGTAGTATACTTTAAATAAGGACTCTAATGCAACCGACCGGTGGCGCTAGTGGTACTCTCAGGGTCCCGTGTATAAGTGAATTAGGATTGACCTGCGCGCGTTAGTCTCAACTGTTCATATTACAAAAGCTTTCCCGTGTGCAATGATAGCGCCAAGCATACCAATTGCATAGGTCTCAGTATTGGTGGCTGCTATTTATCAAAGTGGTGCTTGGATATGAACTTCGTTTGAATATGCTAGTCCTGCATACCGCAAGGGCATAACTAGTTTTATTTTATCTTGCTAGCAAAGTGGGGAAGTCCTCTTGTCTCGTGCAAGTGCACGTCGTGCTCACAGTGGGTGAAGGTTAGGGTGGGAGTGCTAAGGTTACTTAAAATTATACTATTATGGATGTGCTTGACTTGATTTGTGATCTCTTAATTAGACTAGATTTTGCACATCACTAATCTGAACACCCACATCCAGGGTTCAGCTAAATAGCACATTCCTTCCCAACACATTTTTGCCACGCTCAGAGTGAATGAAATGAATCGCATGAGTATGTTCTTCTGTAAAAACTTTCGCCTATCCGTTGTGCTAGTAACGCTGTTTGTTGAGAGTTCCGTTGTTATTTACTAAGTTGTCGAGTTCAATTCTTGATAATGTTGATCCTAACTGTTGAATATAGTAGAAATGTTGGAAAGAGAGTTAGAAATCTGTCAGACATTCTACTAGATTTCTTTCATACCGTCACTTGCGTTGATATTTTTTCGGATAACATAGCACATCTTACAACTGCAGCATTCAATTTTAAGTTTGTTTCAACAAAAAGACTGAAATGTATTCTTTAAGATTTTTTTGTACTTCCTGCTAGTTCTACTATAGATATTTGGTGACTCTTCTGCCTTGCAAATGCTTCGTTTAATTGCTCTTGAGGTTGACAATATATTTTTTGATTTGTTAAATTTGCGTTTTTTTTTGTTTTGCTTTCCCTTCTTACTTCCAAGTGCAAGATATTTTATGGTAGTCTACTAGCCACATTGTTCACAGTACGAGTTTTGCACCCTTCTATTCTTTACTTGTGTAGCATGAATTTTTTAACGGTACTAAAACAACCGTGAAGCTAAACACAATTTTTTGTTTTGCTCGTAGTGGCAATGGTTATACCACGCACCAAGAAAAAACTGGTTCATATTTTTTAGGGCATTTTCGACCGTTGTTTTCTTTGTGTCAATCACTGACGTGACTTGTTTCTGGGAGGTGGGCTGAAATATAGCCGTTGTGGGATATATTCTAACAGGTGCTTGATTCCCTGCAGGGCACATGATGCAATAAAAGAACGCCGGTACCTGGACCGGACACGACCAACTGATGAGTTAAAGGTACATTGTACAATAGTACACTGAGACGCAGTATAGGGCACTTACCACCATCGACCACCGCACAACCCTCAATACACAGTGTGGTGTGTGGTTGTGTAATTCACTGCTTTAAAACAAATACGCTGCATCACCACCCCTTACCCTTGGACGAACTCCTATAACCCCTCTGTTTTCCATGCTTTAGACATCTGTGAAAATCGATGTAAATACATTAGAGTCGAGCTAGCAGATGAGATGCACAGATTTGCGCGGACATGAAAAAAATATTCAAAATGTAAGAAAACAAGTAACCTATGAGCAGAAACAACTATTGACTTTATCACTGCCCTTCTTTTCTTCGGAATAGATGCGAAGGTCAAGTGTATGAGCTCTATGTGTAATTATTTGGACTGCCATTTGAAATGATTTAATTAGAAGAGTATGTCCTTTTTCGTGTTCAACGAAACTCAGAAATCCGATGTTCATTCTTCTACATTAACATTGAAATGGCCTCGGTTTTCTGTATAACAAATACTTTCGCCGGCGATTGCAGCTCCTGAGACTGCTGCCAATCCCTCGGCTCCTTTCTAGTTGCCCAGCAGCGCCTGGGCGGTAGGCCACCCAATCGGCTGTCCTGCGCTCCGAGCAGACGGAGACCCAAGTAGACCGGGTACTTTCGTCGCTAAAGTACATTCGATTTTGTTGTCGTGCTGGACACAAAAATTTGATCAGGACCAGGATTTCTTGTATATACTATCGGCACATAACTGACTCCCTCTCCTGACCGTTTTTGTACACAATGAAAAGCTTTGTTTCATTTTATACCACACATTGTTCATACACCGTAACCACTGTTTCGTGATGCCCACCATATCGAGCTTATGTATTATCTACAATCCCGTTACGTTGCTTCCCCTATCCTCAACCAAAACACTTATCATTTGAAAAAAAAAAAACAAGAAAGAAAAAAAACACGCACACCATTTCGCGAAGGCGTCTGGGCCAGTTTGAGAGGGAAATGTTTTGCGGGGCTATATTTCAGAGGTTTGTGTCTATCAGAGTAGTGTTGTATGCGTGGTTTTATCTTTTTTTGCTAGACGAAATAGGGAACAGTATACCTGGGTGTTTAGAGTGTAGTTTCTTGCGTAAAAAATTAATGACTTATGTGCTGCTCCAAAGTTTCCAATCACATGATTCATTAAATTTCTCAATGATTTGGTACCGCATTTTCTGCAGTGCGAGCAACCCTTTGCCTCTCAAACAGAGTCATCACATCGTTGTACTGTGCATTTCCTTCCTCGCAGCACCACTTTCATCTTCCCGTGCAACCACAATGCTTGTGTGAGTATCTCACTCTGGTGTCTCGGAACTACGTAACACAATCAGACAGGACACAAGAAATGCCGTTCTCTTCGGATTCATTGCCAATTTTGAGGAGACTGAACGTTTTATTTTCTTAGCAACGTGTATTTCAGTAGAAGTGTTACGTAGTTTGGGGATGGTCTTTGTGAAAGCCCAACGAGACTACTAACTGCCATCCTCTTTGCATGTAATCGGTAGATTTTTCTATGCATTGTTTTATTGTGTTGGTTTCCCGTATACATTTCATGAATTCAGAGCGTATCATGTTGCTGTAACTACAACCACTAAGCTTTGCTGTAGCTTTTCAACCCATTCTAACCCACTCAGAGTGAGGGTTCACTGTACGTTCTTTCATATCTACTTTCAAAAGAAATCAGCTTATTTTTACTATTGGGGAAGAACACTACAGAGACACGGCCTTGACAATTAGTCTCTTTAGCGTTTCCTGGCTTTTATCTTGGCAAGCTTTCTAATGTGGCCTCGGTACAGTGAGTCCCCAACTTGACGCAGCTTCGCGCATCTCTTGCAGCGCTGTTTAATATTTCAGCGGGCCTCGGCCCCGGCCCTTGCCATGGCCCAGGCCTATGTCTCGGTCCTGGCACCCCGAACAACCTCCCCCGATGAACCACAGCGGTGTCTGACCTTGGCGTTGTGTTAACTCTGGCCGTTTGGATCAGCCTTGCCCTTGTCGGCGCCGACGAGTCGCTCCCCGAATCACCCGTGGGGCCGCGGCGCGTGTCCACGGCCTCGGACTGCGCCGCCGAGGTCCCCGCCACCTACGGGACTACTACCACTACCGTCACCGAGTCCGATGAGGCGGACGGCGTCGGAGCCATGGGAGCGATGGGCGTACCCGAGCTGACTCCGTCGACACCGCCACCCTCGCCGTCCCAGTCTCCCAGCGCCTCCCCCATGACGTCCCCACCGCCGTCTCCCACGCACTCCGGGGAGCCCATGTCGCCGCCGTACATCCCCGGCTCGTGTACGTGGCGGCCCCCGTCCAGCTGTGCGGGTGACCGTTGTGTGTCGCCGCCGCGCTTTGCTGTCTGAAGCAAGCCCGGCACACCGTTATTTCTCATACGCTTTATGTGAGCGGGTCCCCTTCGGAAGGACAGTGGGGGACGCTGTGCGGGGAAGGGAAGCGGCGGAACTTGCTGCCCCTTTGGGAACACATGGACGCCGCCGCCGCTCAAAAATTTTGTGATACTTTCTGCCGGAGGAGGCTCCTACACTCCGGGACCCATAATGCCAGTAGCAACACAGGCTGCCATACGAGTTAAAATTAGGTATAAGTTTGGTCGGAGCAACGAAAAGTACGCGATAAACTTTAAACCTACGTTACTCGTGGGGAAAACTATTAGTCGTCTGAACAGGCGATTAAAAAGTGCCAAAACATACCAAGAGCTTCGTGGAGGAAGAAAAGGTGCATCATATGTTGACTTCCGTGCCGAGTGCTCGTGGAATACACCTCCAATCAAAATATTGTTAGTGTAATGAAGATGGACCACAGGTGCACGTTGCTTTCTGAGCACTATGTCTATCATCTGTTTGCATCAGTATGTACGGTATGCAATCTACCTAGGGTATTCATAATTATCTGTAAAAATGGTGGTTGTGATGAAAGTTCTACCAGAGTTTGTCTTTATAGCTAAGTGTACTATAAATCATTATATACTATTACTAACTTTTTTAAAACGTTAAATTTACATTTTGTGATATTATTCGATGCAGTGAGCAAAGTCAACTATTCCTGTTTTTTGTGTTGTTTTTTTAAATTGCCTGACAGCAATCTCTTGTTCTTGTAGACTGACTTGAATGATAACGTAACGGAAGCGTATCACAAAAGTGATCCTCTCTCTTGGCAAAATAAAATTATCACAGCTTTCATACTATGTAAAAACCTCTTTGTCGAACAATTAAAAAGATATTCGTTGATATAAAAGTTAGGTTACCATATTATTAACACTCAACGTTGAAGCAGGCGCCATTTATCCTATGTATACAATGTACGTGTAAACTAGCTATGACAAGGTGTAGTGCCTGACTCACGTAGCATCACATATATCTGTGAATTGCTCACCTCTTGTTTCCTTATGGAAGCAAATGTGCACAAAGCTTTACTACTATTTCGAGCCAACCGCTATGCTGGTTGGAAAAGCGCTGTGCAGTTTTATTCAGATCTATATCAGTTCAGTTCTTTAAATATTCACTGCTCCCATTATGTTCTCATGCCAATTCTGTGAAGCCAAGTTCTCAATTTCATACTGTAAGTTACCATTTATAAAAAAAGAAAATCTGCATTCTACATTATACCTCAAGATATTCGTACGCACTATTTCAAAGCTACATTTTGTGGGATGAACGACCTGTTCATCATACCAATTTACATGTAGGATTATTGTTTGACTCGTGGCACAAATAGCGATGTAGTTTCAATGATATTTGGTGTGTAAATACATTGCCATTTATTCCTACTGCCAACACTGCCAGGACATATTGAAGTGATTCTCAGATATTCAAGAGAGATTGAGATGGCATTCGACACGCTTTATACTGATCACCCCCCCCCCCCTGCCCAAATCTCCTCTCCCTTGGCGATGAGTTGATCTGATGTCCTTAGATATTGATGCGGGGAAGAGGGACTCCAGGTGTCAAAACCAAATTGTATTTAAATAGCAAGAGCACGTATTCCATTTTAAAAGGAGACCTGCCTTCATGGATCGGTTTATCATTATTATTCCTTATGAGAATGCCAGTTGCAACAGAGATAACCTTCCATGTTCTAAAAGGATCCCCAAAATTCGACATATTTTTAGTTAAAGGCTTGATTAAATTTCTTCAAATCTTTTGGATTTCTATAACAAAATTATTTCTGGTTATTGTTTAGTAGTCGTCAATATCTGTGTATTTGTCAAGATAAATTAACAGGTGCCTTACTACTCGTTTAATTTTGAAGCTTGCATGTTATTTTGGAGCCATCAAATTATATTTTCCCGCCATTTCGTTGACTGATGAAGATATTCGCTGAAGGACGACTGACGTACGGTAAAAGCATGCACTTTGACTGCTGTTTATAAACTAAGTGTGTTTCATGAATCCCAAACACTTTGTACTTCTTATGGAAGGAATTATTTAAAACAGCTCAAGTTCATCAGTGTCTCGCATGGTGTGGAATCAAGTGCTGTAATAAACGAAAATTCATCGAATAAAGTGTGAAAGGCTCAAGTAAAGCTTTAGTGATAAACTATTATAAATTGTTAGCAGTTGGAGTGATGAAGAATGGTTAGTGAAGTGTTGCCATGACTAAAAGAAAAAGATGGAAAGCCACAATTACAATGAAGACCAATATTAAAACTTTTTGAAAGTTAAACCCACCGTCAGTTTGCATTCTAAATCTGGTTTTCACACAATACTACCGTCCCGTGGCCTCAACGATAGTTGATTCGTTTTTCAGCCTCGCTGTCATTGTCTGTCCCTTTTTTTTAATTGTTGCACTCACACTCACAAATTGACAGTTTTCAGTTTATTGCACTCTCTTTATTTACAGAATCTTACATACGTTGAAATTGAACCAGGAAGTGTTTTATCCGTCGCCATATTCTAAATATCTTGTTATTGACAGATCAGTTTTGGAAAGTCATCGAAAAAAATGTAAGAAACTATTGTGTTCTTAAACTTTATTGTATGCAAACGCAGCGTCTTTTCCGGCGTGCGATAAGAAAACTATGTTATTCTTACTGTAAATATTGTTATATAATTGAAATTGTATTTCTGACAATGTTCAATATGTTGTATTTGTCACGGTTTTCTAAACAAGGAAAAGAGCAACAGTATAAGAATATAGCTGTTAATCCATTACCTAGTGATAGTTGAAAAGGACATGTAGATATCTTTGAGTACAGGCAACATTCAAATGCCAGACCTATTTTGTTGTTTTGTTACTCTATCGTTTCCATATTATTTAAAGTTTACAGCGTAAGCTGCTGTTTCTACCATGCTGGAGTCGGTCGACCATAAGAAACAACTTCTATTTCAGTTTTTTTTTAACCACTGTACATCATGGCACTGCAGACTCGATTGAATTAATTTCACGTACTCGACTGACGTCAGCCACTCAATTTTAGGACATGATTGCAGCATCGTCTTTGGTATAACTTATGTCATTACCAATTTTGTTTCTCTCGTTCATCGAATGCAAAAAAAATTAAAATAATAATGATATCCTCACCAGCATCGCAGGCAGCAGCTCTCGCTTGTACTGCAGTGGGTTGTGTGTCAATTTGGTTATGGTGAGGCGCGTATGGGCGCCGACAAGTTTACCAATGCAATAAATTCTATCTCTATACGCGTTTTGTGTTTTTTACCCGCGATTCTCATTCACTATTGGCCAAACATTAACGTTGCGGCCGAACAGGGTTCACTGCATGACACCCAAATATCTGGTGTTTAAAGCACGCCCCCACATGGCGGGCCGTGCGATCCTCGTTGCTTTGCACTGCGGCCACGTGAAGCGCCGTCACGTTGGGTACACTGCAATGCGAACGCAGTCACTCTATCGTCACTCTTCAGTTTTGGGCACGGAAGCGATTGGCTACCCGCATCGCGTCAAGAATAACTGAGATAACGTCCAGTCAACGCCTGCGAAACAGAGACAGGCAATCCCGCAATCCACAGTCGCCTTGCGGTACAGCCTACCCCTGCAGGCGCCCCGAGGAAGGACGCACGTCCTACATTTTATTGCGTAGCATTCACCCCCACACACAACAAGGCGAAACTGCACCTAGCTGGATTTGGCGCCGCGGCTTAAGCTGAAAAGCCCAATAGGGCGGGCAACGTGACGCAAACACGCTTTTCGCCGCTTTTATGTAACATTTGGCCCGGGCAAGGGCAAACTCTCCCCCCGCCCATTCCAAGAGCTGCTTGGCTCGGCAGATACTACGAAGCAGACGTCGCCATTTACGTAATGGGCGAATACTGGCCATTACGATTCATCAGTCGTAGAACTATCTCCACGTGCCGGTCTTTTGCACCTTGGAATCAGACTGCATACATTCTTGAAAACGACCAACTGACCTAATCATACTTGTTAAATGTGGTCTGTTCCGAGAAAATTTTTCGAAGGATGTCAACCAAGCGACGACCGTAAAAAAAGAAAGAAAAAATATCGCAGTCTGGCTAGGTGAGAGCGCCGAATCGCTAAACAACAGCTGGCTACTCTCGATTCGCTCGCGAGTCTGTACAGGATAGATCGACGTGTCACAAAGGCGGCTAACGTTCATGCGACTCGTGCTGACCACAGCACGGACGGCCAGCCGAGCTGCATGCGGGGCCGGAGGCAGAGGGGGGGGGGGGTAGGCATACCGTATAACAAAACAAACGCCTGAATGTAGGCAATGAGCGCGACATATCCCCCTCCGAAACCCAAGTCTGGCTACGGCCCTGGCTGCATGTAGGTAACCCGAACTCGAAAAGTGCCACCAATTGGTGCTGTCTGGTTGCATCATGCCGGCTTGGCGAGCGTCGATGTTGGCTATGACACCGAGCGGACGTACTCCGGCACACGGCCGGAGCAGGAGGAGGGGGGCAGACGGAGCGGCCTGAGGGGGAAGCTCCAGACGATACCCCGCGCCATGGAGACTTTTTGAGCGCGCGGAGTAGGGTTGTGGCCTGTGGCTGCCTGTGGCCTGCCCCTGCCTGCAGATTGTTGAGTGGAGTCGCTAGCCCCTTGGCGCGGGGTATTCTTCACTGTATTCAACTGTAAGAATCGGTTTCACCTGATCATTTCAAACACAAAAATCCTTCCGAAATGTTTGATTCAGTGGACATTCCGTCGTCTGAACCTATGAGTTCTCGGCAGGCCACTGTCGCCTCCGCCGGTCGGATTGAGCCCCGTTGCCATGTGTTCACAAATGAGGTCTGAGGCCCGTGGACGTCACGCGCATTCGCGTCCCTTACGTAACGCAGTGCCCTGTCACCTATCAAACGTAACGAACGCCACGAAAATTTCAAGTGCACTGTGATAATAGGATTAGCGTGTTGCCAACGGGGTTACATAAGGCCGCTGGCCACGGCCGCCACCAACGTCGCGTCGCAGAGCCCATATAGGGCTCCGCCCTCCCCCTCTCCTCCCGCCTAGCCTTTTGGTGCCGATTAAACCATGACGCTGTCCTCGTCCTTCCTTCATCGGGGTTTCAGCGGTCTGAATGTGGTGAGGGCGACAACCCTCGGGTTTGCAGCGCGGGGGTCCCCACGGGGGTCTGCACAGGGGTGTCGCGGTGACTTTGGCCGGCAGCACGGGTGTTTACAGAGCACGTCATTTACGTAACCCACTGTGCTCGCGCTTCCATTTTTACATATATTTTTTTTTTGTTTTGCTTCCCTCAGTTTGTTGACGGCAGATAAAGGGTGGTGGTCGTGAAGAAGTGGCGGGCGGGCGGCGGGGCCGGCTTAGGCTGAGGTGCTCAGGGTGCACACGCCCGGTGACCTGCACTCTGACGCACACGGCACGGCCCCGGCCCGCCCGGCCCCGCCCGGGCTGTTCGCTTCGCGCCGCCTCCCGTGTGGATCTAGACACCGTATATTTGACGTATTTAAGGAGTATTTCGGACGCCTTATTTACGTCAAAAATACGTCAATCGAACGTCATCTACTTACGTCAAATTAAAGTCAGATGTACGGCAAACACGTTTGGCGTTAATATGAAGTAAGTTTGACGTTTTTTTTAACAGTAAAATGTTAAAATTAACGTCAAAGATACGTCAAATATACGTCAAACGTACGGGCGGGTGAGAAAAGTAGGCGGTGGTGCCAGGATTCGTCTCTGGGATCGGGAAAGGAGGCGACGCCGCAGCGCGCTCGGCCAAAGCGACACTTGTATGAGGTGGGGGAGGCGGTCACCTTCGTGCAGTCGCTGCGGGGAGACGCCGAGCAGACGATATATCGCGAGCGCTCTAGAAAGGTGACCGCCTCCCCCACCCATTCCGCGTATCGCTTTGGCCGTTAATTTTAACATTTTACTGTTAAAAAAACGTCAATCTTACGTCATATTAACGCCAAACATGTTTGCCGTACAACTGACGTTAATTTGACGTAAGTAAATGACGTTCGATTGACGTATTTTTGACGTAAATAAGGCGTCCGAAATACTCCTTAAATACGTCAAATATACGGTGTCTAGATCCACACGGGCTGTAATCTGCCGATGGGATGATCCCGCCTGTGTGTGCTCTGAGGTCCGAAGGGGATGCTGGTCGAAAACGGATGGTGACGTCGATTTTATCCCAGAGAACAGGATAGGGTATCTCGGCAGACAGATGTGCACCGTCCCGCACCGCCCCGTTGCACATGAGTGGCCTACCGACACAACACCGTCTGCACCGCTGCCGGCCGGTGGTACCGAAATATCGACAATCCGCGAAAGTGAAGGCACTTTCGCATGCGGGGGCCGAAAAGGGCAGGCGGCTCTATTTCGGTGGTTGCGTCTCCTTGTGTCTGACGCAACGGTGCGTCCCAGACCTGGAAGGGAGCGGCGATGTAACACGATGTAATCGCGAGGGTCCCACCAGGGGCCCACCCCCCTGTGCGGCACAATTTGGCGCCCTACCGCGGACGGACAGGCGCTGGCCGCCATCAAGTAGTCGCCCGGTTAGTCACATTTTCCCCACCCCGGGTGCCGCTGGGGCCACACTAACCCACCCTGGGTATCGGCTCGGCGCATAACGTGTGACCCGTAACGCTGCCGTTATGCCACGCGGCGTCGCGGCAGAACTGCCGCGGCCACCGTGACAAGCAGTCAGCGTGACGCGATCCGGATGATTAGGGGGATAAGTGCGGAGCAGAGGAGTCACGTAGACGTGAGAAAATCACACCTCGTGGGCGTGTGCGCGCGCGCTGACCGTATCGCATGGACGGATCATATCCACTGGAAACGCCTGTCACTCCGGGGCTCGCCGTAGGATTCCCGAGTCGACGAGTAGCTGCTAAACACCCATCATCTGCGCGGTTCGCTGGCGCCGACGCGGCGGGGTCCGGGGCCGGAGTGTAATCAAAACTGGCGAGCTACGCAACGCGAACGCTACGGCTGCAGGCATCACTACGGCAATATCGCCATCCTGCTGCTCTCTCAGTGTAACCCGCTTCGCACGGTACTGGATACGTAGTTGAAGAATTTTCGGGAATTATATTTTTTAAACGGGCAGGTGAGGGTGCTGCGCTGCTGACTTGCCCGTCAGTCATCCTCCCTCAGACCACAGTCTCCGCAGCCGCTTCGGAACTGGTTCATCGCCGCGCACAAAAACGTGAGCCCCTCTCCGAGGTTTATCTGTCGCGTGTGGACTTATGTTGTCTGCGGACTGCCTGCCTGCCTCCCGGTGGGTCATCGCTCGCCTGTCGGCACGCTGCGGGGCCCCGGCAGCCCCCGCGGCCCCCTCCCCCACAGCGCCTGCCTGCCGCACAGGCCGGGCTATCGCAACTTACCTAGTTATGTAAATGAATTTTGAGGTCGCGCCGCTGCCGACGCCGCTGCCGCCCGCCACGCAATGCTCACGTTCATGCAAGTCGATCGGGACTGCGGCGTAACCACTCCCCGCCCCACCAAGGCCCCGCCGGGGCCTCCCAACGCCCCCTCAGGGCAGCGGCAGCGGCTGCAGAGCTCTGCCTGCACAGGCCCCACGCCCCACAGGCCACACGGGCCCCGCTGGTGTCGTCTGCTCCTATCGGCCGACCGCGCGGGCTGGGCGCGGGGGTCAAAACAATAAGTCGTCTTGCTCCAGCTGCGTGCCACTGGGCGCTGGGTGCCGCTGGGTGCCGCTGGGTGCCGCTGGGTGCCGCTGGGTGCCGCTGGGTGCCGCTGGGTGCCGCTGGGTGCCGCTGGGTGCCGCTGCCGCTGGGTGCCGCTGGGTGCCGCTGGGTGCCGCCGCTGGGTGCCGCTGGGTGCCGCTGGGTGCCGCTGGGTGCCGCTGGCCGCTGCCGCTGGGTGCCGCTGGGTGCCGCTGGGTGCCGCTGGGTGCCGCTGGGTGCCGCTGGGTGCCGCTGGGTGCCGCTGGGTGCCGCTGGGTGCCGCTGGGTGCCGCTGGGTGCCGCTGGGTGCCGCTGGGTGCCGCTGGGTGCCGCTGGGTGCCGCTGGGTGCCGCTGGGTGCCGCTGGGTGCCGCTGGGTGCCGCTGGGTGCCGCTGGGTGCCGCTGGGTGCCGCTGGGTGCCGCTGGGTGCCGCTGGGTGCCGCTGGGTGCCGCTGGGTGCCGCTGGGTGCCGCTGGGTGCCGCTGGGTGCCGCTGGGTGCCGCTGGGTGCCGCTGGGTGCCGCTGGGTGCCGCTGGGTGCCGCTGGGTGCCGCTGGGTGCCGCTGGGTGCCGCTGGGTGCCGCTGCCGCTGGGTGCCGCTGGGTGCCGCTGGGTGCCGCTGGGTGCCGCTGGGTGCCGCTGGGTGCCGCTGGGTGCCGCTGGGGGCTGCCGCTGGGTGCCGCTGGGTGCCGCTGGGTGCGCGCTGGGTGCCGCTGGGTGCCGCTGGGTGCCGCTGGGTGCCGCTGGGTGCCGCTGGGTGCCGCTGGGTGCCGCTGGGTGCCGCTGGGTGCCGCTGGGTGCCGCTGGGTGCCGCTGGTGCCGCTGGTGCCGCTGGGTGCCGCTGGGTGCCGCTGGGTGCCGCTGGGTGCCGCTGGGTGCCGCTGGGTGCCGCTGGGTGCCGCTGGGTGCCGCTGGGTGCCGCTGGGTGCCGCTGGGTGCCGCTGGGTGCCGCTGGGTGCCGCTGGGTGCCGCTGGGTGCCGCTGGGTGCCGCTGGGTGCCGCTGGGTGCCGCTGGGTGCCGCTGGGTGCCGCTGGGTGCCGCTGGGTGCCGCTGTGCCGCTGGTGCTGGGTGCCGCTGGGTGCCGCTGGGTGCCGCTGGGTGCCGCTGGGTGCCGCTGGGTGCCGCTGGGTGCCGCTGGGTGCCGCTGGGTGCCGCTGGGTGCCGCTGGGTGCCGCTGGGTGCCGCTGGGTGCCGCTGGGTGCCGCTGGGTGCCGCTGGGTGCCGCTGGGTGCCGCTGGGTGCCGCTGGGTGCCGCTGGGTGCCGCTGGGTGCCGCTGGGTGCCGCTGGGTGCCGCTGGGTGCCGCTGGGTGCCGCTGGGTGCCGCTGGGTGCCGCTGGGTGCCGCTGGGTGCCGCTGGGTGCCGCTGGGTGCCGCTGGGTGCCGCTGGGTGCCGCTGGGTGCCGCTGGGTGCCCGCTGTGTCGCTGGTGTGGTGCCCGCGGTGCCGGCGGAGACGGCCACTCGGCTTATCCAGCGTTGCGGGAAGCAGATGAGATAGGCATGCGAAGAAAAAAGATAAGTGGACGCAACTTATCTATCAGTTGATTTTCAGACCAAGCAGTGTGTTTTTTTTTTTTTTTGTGCTGAGAACTAAAATTTTGTTGGGGAAACTATTTGTTGAACCAACGAGAAGGTTTGTTGCGGAAGCAAAAATGTAGGTTTGCTCCGGCAACGCACCTATTTGTTGGAGCAACTCACTTTTCGTTGGTGCAACTAACAAATAGGTCCCCCAACAAAATTTTAGTTCTCAGATCAAATTTACTGCTGGTCTGGAAAATTAACTAAAACATTAGATGCGGACACTTATCTGCAGGGCGTCGTGGCCGGCCTGTCACCTGCTCTGTGTGAGTGTGTGTACGTGTGCGTTATCGCGCATTACATAATGGCCGTATTGAGCCAAAACAAGTCCCGTATCTGCCACCATCGGTCACGATGGCGAACCTGGCCGCGGGTCGGGTCGGCTGGGGTGGTCCTGCCCCGTGAGAGATTTGACGACACCGCGGGAAAATGCGTCTTTGTTATGTGAGCCGAGTTGCCGGGGAAAAATGGAAGATGCTCCGATACGGCGGTATGTGCAGCCCGGCTACAGCCACTACAGCGCAGAAAGCCCCCGGAAAGTACAACACCAGACCTCCTGGCAGAGGATTCCGGGAGACAAAGGCTCGCCTATTTTTAGATGTATGACGATATTTTTGAGGGGAGGCGGCTTGCATTGCGCCATTTACCGCGTTAATGTGATCATCTAACCGGGATATTGTCCTGTCGTGGGTTACGCAGAGGACCTGTTGTGCGGGTGGAACTGGAGGCCCGGGGAGGGGGGGGGGGACTAAGCGCACGCCGGGGGGGGGGGCGTATGTGCCAACAAGCAGCATGCGGCGGCGCTGCCGGGCTCGCTGACTGAGGCCCGTTATGTAAACCATTTTGTAACTGAGTTTTGTGTAAGCGATTACACGAGTTCTCCGGGCACCTTTAAGGTACTGCCCCCTCCCCCTTTTCCCCCCTTCTTCTCTCCCGGTTCGAATCGAGTGGAGGCGCGTCCGGGCGTGACGCGACGGCGCTGAGGCGGGGCGGGGGGGGGGGGGGGGCGGGGCAGGACAAGTAGAGCCCGCCCAGCCCGGCCCGGTTGCCGCGCGCTGTTTTTTGCGTGACACCATTCTGAAGGTGCGACGATTTATGCCCATTCTCCTGTGCACATGCCGGCGCACGTTACGCGTCTCCGGGCGGCGGCAGCTGCGGCAGCTGTCGGCGGCAGCAGTAGCAGTAGAGGCCACAGGAGCACTGCGGCGGCTGTCCTATCCTGCCGTCGGGGTCAAACGCCTCACGGATCTCAGTCCGATGCTAGTCGCTGTTTCATCACTATTGGCCGCGCGGCGTAATTCGTTTCCACGGCCGTCATCTTCGATGTGCCCCGGGGCCGGGCCGGGCCGGGGGCGCTGACGGCCGGACGCGTCCTCATCGCGCTGCCCTAAAACTAGAATCGAACCGGCTCCACTGCCTTGTGAACCAGGACTCTGGTCCGCTCTGCTCGCCACTCCGCTGGCCGCAGGGGCGGTCTATTTAAGCGCCACCTTGGATGAATGGGTATCGGCTGGTCCGACCGTTGCGCCGCGCGCGCCACCACTTGTGTCGGCAGCAACCATCCATTATTTATGGCCGGCATCGGCCCTAGAAGCCGTGTGGAGCCCGGTGGGCCACGCGGGACGGGAGTTCGACGACGCTGACGGCCGTCGGGTCGGCCTCGATGGTGGGCGTCCACGGTGGACTACTTGGACGCGGGCAGCGCAGCCGCCGAGGATGGTAGTGGCGACGTTTGCGGCCGTCGGGTCGGCCTCGATGGTGGGTGTCCACGGTGGACTACTTGGACGCGGGTAGCGCGTCCGCCGAGGATGGTGGTGGCGTCGGTGACGACATCTGGCGTGGCAGCGCGGCAGCGTCCGAGCACAGCAGCAGCAGCATGGCCCGGGGCCCGGCTCGGCTCCCCCCACCGCGGCCCACGGCCTGCCTTGCTCCGATGGCACCCGCCCCTCCCCCCGGGGCCCTGCGGCCGTGGCGGTACCACCGGTACGGAGCCACGCAGAAGCAGAACAATCGTCCTCCTCCCCTCCGCCGTGTCCTGGTGTGGTATCCTGCGGGCAGACAGGCCGGCGGGGTCGTCCGTCCCGTCAGCCTCTGTTGTTGGCGACCGCGTTACGTAAAAGAGATGAGAATGACCTCCTCTCCTCTCAATGAGCTCCGCGCCCGGCTCTACCCGGCTCAGCCACACTCGGCCCGCCGTCGTCGTAGAGCTGTTGTCGTTTTGATGCGGTACGCCGATGATGCAGTAGAGCACAAAGCAGGCCACCTCCCTCCCCCTTACCTAACGCCGCCGCCGCCGCCGCCGCTGCCGCCCTAGTGGCGTGCTGCCGCCACCGCCGCCGCCACGCCACGCCGCTCCTCGCCTTCCTGTTCCCCTTTGAATTGGGTCCGTCTGTTGCGTTTAGTGGGCCACGGTCAGTCGGTCGGTCAGTCGGTCGGAGAGAGAGAGAGAGAGAGAGAGAGAGAGAGAGAGAGAGAGAGAGAGAGAGAGAGAGAGAGAGAGAGAGAGAGAGAGAGAGAGAGAGACAATTTGCCATCTTTATTCTAACGACTTAACGGGACAACGCTGCACCAGGCCGTGGCTGGGCTCGCTTGGCCCGCTATAGCAGCTGCTGTCAGCGCGCTCCTCCCTCAGCTTAGCTCGCTCCGACTGTAGACGCGGGCCGTGGTTATGGACACACGCACTCATAAGGGCCCCGACGCTGCGCCGCGCCGACTGGGCGGCGTAAGTTACGCGACGCCGTGCATGAAAGGGGGCGACGCTCCAGAATAGACGATATTCTTGACAGGCTCGCGGGCTTACGGGCCTTGCGAGTCGTTATGTGCGCTTTCCAGGTAACCGAACCGCCCTCTCCCTTTCTTGATGTAACCCGGCGGCGTCTACCTGGCGCAGGTAAGCGTCGCACTCCGCCGAAACGAGTCTATTTTTTATGGACGCCGACGGACGCCGAGGCATCGCCTGGCGTCGCCCTGCAATTCCTTAAAAGCGGAGGGGGCCTGCCCTGGTGTAGGGCCGGGCCCCCCGCGCCGGCCAGGGCGGGTTGCGTCCTTGGTGGACACAAGCCTTATGCAACCCTGTAGGGCCGCGGCGCCGGGCGAAGGGCGGGGCAGGGCTGGGTGGGCCGTGGTGCGCTCTCGGTTATGGCTGCACAAAGAACGCCTGCTCGCTTTTCTTATTGACGTTTTCAGTTTTTAATTAATTTTGTGGGGTGGTGCCGAGTGCTCGTGGCCGTTCGGCCTCGGCAGCCGTGTGACACAGGTGAATCAAGGATGCTGCTAATTGGTTATGCGGGCTGATTGTGTGAATTTCTCATCTCGCAGAACACTCTCGCCAGTCGGCCATGACCCGTCGTTCGCGGCACCCGCCCTGCACCATCCCTGGCCGGCGCGCACCTGACCTCTACTCGACCGCCCATGAATTTCTCATATCGGGGCGATGTGTGTTGTACGTGTTGTTGGTACCCGGGACGCACGACACTTCTTTGTGGACTGGTTGCGCAACGCGGGGCAGATGTGTGGCGCCGCGGTCCGAGAACAAAAACAAATATTATTTATTCCCGTCAGGCAGCATCTCCACCGTTTTTATTTACAGCAGAAGCTGTCGCGAGGAGGATTTGTTTTTTTCCCCGCCTTGAGTTTGTCTGCTGCATTGCGGGCATGCATGGCCCTCCTGCACCAACAAACTCTCCCAAACCCCCAAGCTACAGCTCGGGCTGCCGGGCCGGAGGGGAGGGTGGTCCGGGCGCGAGAGTCCCGGAGCTCGTCCATTCTCTAACACCCCCACACTTTCCGGGGTAATCCAGAACAAGACGTCGTCGTAATGGCAGAGCTTGCTGCTGCTATTCGGATGGAAGGGGAGGAGGAGGAGGAGACGGAAAGGGAACCAAAACAATGCTGTGATCGGGTTTCAGAACACAAACACGGCCGCCGCTCGATACCATTAACGCGCTCTATTTTTTCTCCATCCCCGCGTGCTCCATTATCTGTCGGTAATGAGCACCGTGATAATGCCGGAGGACCCTTACCCGTCAGGGTGGAATCGTACGGCCGTAAGGCGGCTGTCTGTGGACGTTCGCGAAGAAGCCTTTCTTCTTACGACTCATCCGGCGGTGCACAGAGCCGCGCTGCGCAGGGGCGGCAGGGCCGCGGCTCGGTGCTCAGTCGGACCGGCGATTCCAGGCGCGAATCCGTAAAAATAACCCCTCCGGACGCCCCCCCCCCCCCACCCCGTCCCGCCCCCGCCAGTCGCGTTACGAGCTTGTGGGCTCGTTCGGTAACGACACCTCATCTGGCACGCGACTTAAAATTTGCGCCGTGAACTTATTTTAGATGGCCGTTTCTTTTTCTTTTTCCCCCCTCTTTGTTTTTGCGGCTCGAGACTCGCCGACATGATCCCTGCAAGTCATTTCGAAGGGACGGGAGGTGGGGGCGCGTACATACAGCGTCGCAAGTGCGTTAGTCAAGGCGACAGACGCTGCTTAGCGATAAGCCGGCCACGGGGCGGGCAGGGGCGGGACCAATTATTTGCTCTGATTAGGGTTTAAAGTCGAACCCGCTTCGCGCGCAACGGAGCGGGCTCGTTACGCAACCACCCGGGGCACTGTGCTACTGCAGCGCGGGCCAAAAACTGCCGCCCGGCCCCCGGTCGCACCGCCCTGACGACCGCCTCCGTCCCGCCGTCCCGCCCCCGGCCGGGATCAGCGCCTTGAGGTTATTACCGGGACTCATCCCACCACCTGTCCCGTCAGCGCCACTGCGCAACGCACTCGCCTCTGGACCCAGAACCTTACGACGTACCGGCAGCGTCCGCGGGGACCTCGGTGAGTTCCACTTCAGCGCCCAAAGTTTCCTTCAGGCCTCCAAACTAGAGTCGATTCATCTTTCAAAAAACATTGTCCCCGACTCTCATTTTTTGGTGGTGTGAACGGTTGACTGATCCCGTCGGCCACGTTGTCCGCAAACACAGATTCCATTCTTATCACTTGCGCGCGTTGGCGGCAGGCGGGGCTTTGTCTCCAGCCCTCCGGGTCCGCGTCCAGTGCCCCCATCGCGGCCCCCGCACCCACGCGCCCCGCCCCGCGCCGACACATCCTGCGACATCTGCCGGTCAGGTCCGCCCACGCACGCACTCACACACAATGTTTGTTGTGGACATGGTAGGGCCCAGGCGGCATAACGTGGCCGTTACGTAAACCGAGCGCGGCGTCGGCGGCACCGTCGGCCACCGCCCCGCCCCGCCGCGCCCCGCCCCGCCGCTGGTCCTCTGGGCCCGGTGCCCCCTCCACATCGCGCCCCCTCTCCTCCACCGAGTCGCGCATCGCGCCGCGCATCTGGGCTGGGGCCACGGCTGCCCCGGCTCCCCCGGCCCCGGCGTGGCCCAGCCAGCCCCGGCCCAGCCATTGCCAGTGCCAGTAGTTGGCGTTGATCCGCTGACGCGCGCGCGGCCCGGCGCGTTGGGCCCTCTGAGAACACGACGCTCCGTGCCTCCCGTCAGCGTAAGCGTGCCGCCGGCGTACGACGTCTCAGTGACCCGCGAGTGCCCTGATCAGCGCCAGTGCCAGTGCCTGCCAGCGACCCTTGGATTACTCATCGGCTGTGTTGTGTGTCTAGTGCTGTGAATGTCAGTGAATGTCATGTCGTGATGGTGCTGTGATGGAGTCCACGATGGCGGTGGACGACGACGACGACGCCTGCCGGTCCGCTGCCGCGACCATGCCGACGGCGGCCATGCCGGCCGCGATGCCGTCGGTGGCCGGCGGCTGCCACCAGACGTCCGACCTGGAGCTGCTGCTACGCTACGCCGAGGCCCTGGCCAAGCTGGGCCGCGTGCGCGAGTCGGTGCACGCCTTCGACCGCGCCGCGCGCCTGGCGCACCCGCTAGCCATGCCAATGGCCGTGCCCATGGCCGACCGACTCCGGACCCTCGCCGGCGCCATGCTGGACCAGCTGGGCGGGCTCCAGATCAACGACGCCAGGTCGGTGTTTTTGTTGATACATCTCACGACGTGTTCCCACCAAGGCCGTGGAGTGCCACTTCCAAGTACCTCACGGCCTGAGGCGGTGACCGGCCCCGAACCGCTGCAGCAGAACGTTCCCGCCTCTCACGGGCCCTCGGCAGCATCGCACGATGCGTCATGGGATTGTACCGGACTGTTGCTTGTCGCGCGCCGTCCGCCCTGTCACTCGCCGCGGGGCAGTCGGCCCGGCTCGGCCCGGCCAGCAGGGTTTCCAACAGTGTGCGCCGCGCCGCGCCAGGGCAGCCGGCAGCCACGGCGCAGCCACGGCGCAGCCGCCACAGCCGGCCCAGCGTCCGCCCCGCCCCGTCTGACCGCGCCGGTCACCACACTGCCTGCGGGGACCAGCGGGGACCAACGACCGCTCGTGCTGTACTAACCAGTTTCCGCCGCGATGCGACGCGATGCGACTCGGCTCGCTGGCGGCGGCCGCTGCATCCTGTGCGTGCGAGCAGCGAGCGGGCGGCGCGCTAAATCTCTCTCTCTCTCTCTCTCTCTCTCTCTCTCTCTCTCTCTCTCTCTCTCTCTCTCTCTCTCTCTCTCTCTCTCTCTCTCTCTCTCTCTCTCTCTCTCTCTCTCTCTCTCTCTCTCTCTCTCTCTCTCTCTCTCTCTCTCTCTCTCTCTCTCTCTCTCTCTCTCTCTCTCTCTCTCTCTCTCTCTCTCTCACACACACACACACACACACACACACACACACACACAACGTTGTGTTTGGCGCGGCGGTGTCGAGCGCGGTTGAGCGCTAGCGGGCCCATCGCGCCTCGGCTCCTCCCGCGGCGTGGCCGCATGGCATTGCCCCTGTGCATGCGGTCGTTCAACTCTCGGTCCACCCCGCAGCAGCCGCAGCGCGCGGCACTGCCACAAAAGTTCAATTGAACCGACCAAGAAAATCGACATGAAACAATTATTTTTCGGCAATTTGCGAATCGACCACAAAAAATATTTAAATCCCTATTTAAATAGGAAGCAGATGATACCAACTCTAAATGTCGTCCAGTTTCTCAAGGGTTTAGGATGTGATGAAACTGAAGTTTTATGTGTGTGTCTGTGAAAGCAGAACTTATCTTTTGTTGTATTATGAGGGAGAGCAGAAGATATTTGAAAGGAAAGAACATCTTCTGAGGCAAATTTGTTTACCGGAAAGTTAATTTTCGGTTTCGGTAGAGGCCCTTTGGCCAAGCGAGCGAAGGCGAGGCCAGCCGAGTGCAGGCGGAGCCGAGCCGGCGGCGTTCTGGACAACAATGCTACCCGAGCAGTGCGCGACGATCTCGCGGCTCGCGGTTCGCGGCCCGCCAGCGGCCCACGCGGGTCCCCCGTAGTGCCGGCCCGCCTTATATTATTAGTTCGCCGCACTCGCTACGCCTTTTCGACTTATCGGGAGTTTAAGCTAGCTGACACCTCAAACTAATTAAGTTTTGATTTTTAGCTTTAATGTTAGTGTTTTGAGGTTTCATCTGCTAAAAAATTAGTCTTGTTGGATTCTTTCCCGATTCGATTTTATTTTTTGGCGTGTGTTGGGAACCCGAAGTGTCCATGAAACAAGCACAGACCTAGTTTGCCTAGGCTGAGTGCATGAAGCGCCTGCTGGGTAGGCAACCACGACCCTTGCACGCACGCGTGTCGTGCGGGCTGGCCTACCCTGGAACTCGCAGGCGCTTGGCTTCGCCGTTCGCAGTTTAAGGTTGGAGGAAATTCCTCCGGACGTAACTCAATGGACGCAGCCGGCACGTCGTTGATTTTTATTCGTTTAAGTGGCGCGCGGCCGGGCGGGGCGGATTAGTTTAATGGGACGGGTCGGGAAGTGTGGTACTCTTCTAACCACAGTACGGCGTGGGGCAGCCGAACCGCGGCGCGCAAAATAAAATAAAAACGTGATTATAGAGCGCGTAAGGCAATCAAGCAGTCAGGCCACGGAGCCGCATTCAAGCGGACCATTCTCCGATCTTCGAGTTGTATTTTTTTGCGACAGCAAGTTTCTCGGCAGCAGATTTGGGGGAGCCGCTCTGCCGGGGGGCTCAAATCAAAATCCCGGGCGAGTGGGGATGCTACCGGAGCCCGCGGGCTGTGGCAGGCTACCGCGGGCAGGCAGGGGCACGGTCAAGGTTGATGTTCGCGGTGTAGGCCTGGGGCTCGGGCCGGCCCGGTGGAGGCAGCGCCCCCGTCCCTGTCCCCCGTCCCCATTCTCCCTCCCCCGTCCCCCGTCCCTGGCCCCCTTCTCCCTCCCCCGTCCCCGGCCCCGCCCATCTGGAAGACGAAGAGGAGTCAAAGTGGCAAAGACGCGGCGCGGCCGAGCGTAGCGTGCTGGGCTGCTGCCTGCGGCGACGGTCGGCCGGCTGAGTGCCTCGAGAAAAAAATAAAAACATGAGATGCCGGACGCTAAATTTCGTGGCCAGACAGAACCACTGGAAGGCGGCGGCGGCGGCGGCTTTTCGTGCCGTTTCCGCTCGCAGAGGTCGGCGGCGGCGACGTGTGCGGGCGGCGGCGGTCTGCCTGCCCGATGATCCGGCACGCGGCGCTTACGTAAAGTGTCTCGTTAATTAGCAAGGATCCGGTAACGAGTGCCGTGTCGGCGGACGGTGAGCCGCAGCTGTGCGCAGCTGTGCGCAGCTGTGCGCAGCGGGGCCCGCACCTAACCTAGCCCCGGAGCTCGGACACAGGCCGACTCGGCCCGGGTTCAACTACACCGCCGAGGGCCGTCACTTTAGCGCTCTGCTGCCGCCAAGGGGGAAACAACTCCTTGCTCTCCGACAGACAGACGTCATGTAATCCGAGTAATCCGGGTAATCCGGGGTAATCCAAGGTAATCCGGGTAATCCTGGTAATCCTGGTAATCCAAGGTAATCCGGAGTAATCCGTAGCTATTAACACAGAGTAATCCGAAGTATTCCTCGGTAATCCGAGGTAATCCGAGGTAATCCGGGGTAATCCGGAGTAATCCGTGGTAATCCGGAGTATTGCGGGTAATCCGGGTAATGGTAATCCGACAGACACCGATTTTTCGAGTTGTCTCCCCCTTGGCTGCCGCGTTGCCAATTTCTGTCGGTTTCTCGTCGTTTCGACAAAAGAGAGTGACGTAACCGGCGGCCGCGTCCGGTGCGAATGATTTGACAACGTGTCATATCAGTTGGTTACATAAGGACGGGCGGGCGGGTGATACCGGGCCATGCGCGGGGCGCGAGGCACCTGTGAGCTGGGCGGAGCTGGGGGCCACCGGGGCCCACCTCATGCCACAGGGCGCACGAATGCCAGGCCGGTGGAAACGAAACGAACGGCAAAAACAGTCATCACTCCCGATGTTATCGACGCACAATGCAGACCACGGAAAAATATTTTAGTTAGTTTAGCTGATGGATAGCTGCTGGCGGCGGGGGTGGGGGTGGGGGTGGGCACACAACCAAAATAAGCTATTGGGGCTTATAGTTGGTTGCTACAGCTAATTTGGGTGCTGGTTTCTTAAACGTGTAAGCTGGGTAGCTAAATATTAGCTAATCTAATTAATGTAATTATTTTTCGTGACGAACACACGGGAGACACGGACGGCGACGCGACAAAGCTCACAGAAGAAGAGAAGAGAAGAAAGAAAAGAGACTGAGAGAATGTTAGTGTTGGCATGTGGCGAGGTCTTCCGCCAGCCTTAACTAACACTTACAACACTTTACCCAGCCGTGTGCGCCTAAGGGGGTGTGGCCCGGCCGGTCGGCCACTCCTCTTACGCATTTCCGTCTGCCTCCTGTGTCTGGAGGCTCGCCCGGGCTCGCCGCCACTGTGTTCCCGGGCACGTGGGGCCCCGCCAATGCCAGCTGGATGTGCGGCGTGCGGGGTCCTCCTCCAGGGTCCTCCAGGGTCCTCCAGGGTCCTCCGAGGTCCTCCAGGGTCCTTCGGGGTCCTCCAGGGTCCTCCAGGGTCCTCCGAGGTCCTCCAGGGTCCTTCGGGGTCCTCCGGGGTCCTCCGGAGTCCTCCAGGGTCCTTCGGGGTCCTCCAGGGTCCTCCAGGGTCCTCCGGGGTCCTCCGGGGTCCTCCGGGGTCCTCCGTCCGTCCCATCCCGCCATGGACGGCCGTGGCGGCGGGGCCGTCGGGAACCGAGTCCCTGCAGACGACTGAGGATCTCGGCTCCCTACTTTCGGGGTATGAAGTTTTCCGTTTGGTTCCCGGAGTTCCCGGAGTTTTCTGTGCATATCCCCGCGGAATATGTGCGCGTTAATACCCCGTGCCTGGGGGAAGGTAGACAAGCCCGCTCCATCTCTTTCTGTCTCGACCAGATAGCAAGAGACGGAGCTAGTACGTTGCGGGCTTGCCGACCATTCGGCATGACGGGTCGAATGGGACACCCGGCATGTCGACCGGACAGCTCTCAGAAGTCACGAGAAATGGATGAAAAAGTGACGCGGCCGGGACGCAGGCAGAGGACATGCCTCCGTCCGCCGCTACCGCACTGCCGCATGCGAAGCACGCCCCCCCCCCCCCCCCCCCCCGGGGGGACTTTGCGCACGCCGCAGCCGTGCCTGGCCAACAACGGGTTAGGCCTACGTGACGGCGGCGTGCGAAGCTCTCAGCCCCTCTCTGTCGCTCCTCCTGTTCGCACCGACCAACTGTGCGGCGCAGGAAGGAAGAGAGACATTGTCCGCATGGAGCCACTCTCGGTGCAACATGGGACAGCGCGGCGAATCATGCCGTTCGGTCGGCGGCATTGGAATTGCGTCGTCTGAGGAGTGTGTTCGTTTTACGGCCCCCCGGCTGCCTCTGCCGTGTCAGTTTGCGCACTATGTATAAAAAGCCCGGACTTTACCACCGCAGTAACCGATGTCTGCCTCTGCTGTGTGCCGGGGAGTCTGCTCCCCTCCCCCCATCCCTCCGCAATGGCAGATTAGGGGTCGTCCATAAAGGATGTCCGGATTTTTAGGGGGGAAGGGGGGTCCTACAAACCGGACATGGGTGGACGTGAGGGGGGGGGGGGGGTCGTACAAAAATGGACGTCCACGTCAATACCGCCCAAAATAATGCTATTTCTCGGGAATCACGAAGCATCCAACCTGTTCCGTCTCCTAGATGCTTAAGTATCTTTGAAAATGCATACAGCCATTCTGAACACGCTCTCTTTCGTAAAAATGACCCTATTTATTGGCCGGACACTAAGTATTTACACAAATGGCACTTTTTGAAAAGCGGGCGTCCAAGGGGGTGGGGGTTCTCTACAACCGGACATGGGTGGACGTGAGGGGGAGGGGTGAAAATTGCCTGTAAATACCCGGACATCCTTCATGGACGCCCCTTATAGCAACGACTGCCTAGCAACTGCTTAAAACCGCAGTCCACGGCCTTCCACATTCTGATGTCGGTTCCGGTTCAGCAGTTTTTAAGACACGCACGGACGAAAATAAGCTCATAAAAATTAAGTCAGTAAATGGAAATTCGATAGGGACACAAACTGGAAATGGGATCCTGGAGGTGTATGTTAGCTGACCGCCTGTGTTTGTGGTGTTTGCAGGTGCTTCCACGGCAGAGAGCTGAGCAGCCTGACGTGCCCTGCCTGCGACTGTGTCCTGCAGTGCCCCGTCACCCTGGCCTGCGGACACACCAGCTGCCGGCAGTGCCTGGCGGGCCTGGACGGCCGGCTCACCTGCCCCAAGTGCCCGTACAGGTGTGTGAGCGTCTCTCCTCCGCTCGTCGTCCGTTACCTTCTCCGTCATGGAGTGCCCTAACCTGATGACGTGACTACAGGACGGCGCCGGGCGTCCAGGTGGTGACCAACGTGCTGGTGCAGCGGCTCGTGGAGCGCTGGTGGAGCCAGGAGCTACGGGCAGCTTCGCTCCGGGACCACGGCAACGCCCTGTTCCACGACGGCAAGGTGCAGGACGCCCTGCGGAAGTACGACGAGGCGGTGCAGCTCGGTGAGTGTAGTCGGAGGCCGCGTGGGCCAGGACAGGTGACGTGCTGACGTGCGGCGCGAAACACTTCTGTCGACGCGAACCTCGTTACGCAACGGGGGGCCCCCGGCACTGAGGACGAGCCGACGAGGCGTGCGATCACGAAACCGCTAAAACCGAGGCGAGTGTGCGCCGGATACAGTGTGGTGCTTACGGGCCCCCTCACTTGTTTGTCAACAAGAGAGCCGTCCGTTGTTTACCTGGCGCCTGGTGCGCCGTTCAAGACTTTTGTATCCTCGTCTAGCATCATCTCCCTCCTCTCTTTCTCTCACTCTCGAACTGAATGCTGTATCTATTTACTGTCATATTGGTTCTCTCGCAGGATTTCTTAGTCTTTTTGTGCCTACTTTGAAAATTAATCAAATCAAAAAATCTCCCCTTCTCTCTGGTTGACGAGGCTGTGGCGAGTGGCGGGGAACACCTGCATGTGTATCGGCGGGTTTGGCCTAGGCCAGGGTCCGGCCGGTGGGGACGGGACGGGACGGGGCACGGCAGACCAAGAGCGGCAGCGGGCAGCGCGGCAGCCGAGGAGGGGAGGGCCTCCGGTTGCCACCGGGTCACCGCGCTGCCCTGGGGCAGGCAGGCGGGCAGGCGGGCAGGCGGGACAGTCCCGCTAGGCCAGCCGCCGGCCGCCTAGTTAGTGTGCCGAAGTTGTGAGTGGTTATCGATCTCCGGGAGCCGATAGCTGATAACCGGTGCGGATGCTCTTTGGAAACCCCCCGGGCCGTCCGGGCGGCGGCCGGCCCCTCCCCTCCCCGTTATCACGTCCGCGGCGGTCCGCTCCGGACGGGGGCTGTCCAAAAGTGCGCACCCCGACGGCGCAAGTTACGAGCGGTCATCGCGTCGCATCGCGTCCACCCGATCCGATCCGAGCCGGCCGGCGGCTTACATAACACGCCCCGCCGCCCTTCCCGCCCCGCCGGCCACAGAGCCAGCAGAGCTCGGGACGACCACGGGGGCTCGGCCCTCGGCCCGGCCGACACACCTGCAAGGGGAGCAGGCAGCCGAGGCGCGAGGCGCCTACCCTACCGCCAACAACCGGCGACTGCTGCTGCTGCTGCTGCTGCTGCTGCTGCCGCCTTGCTCCGAGTGCGCCGCGAAGACGCGGCGGCCGAGGCCGAGGCCAACCAATGTCCCCCGAATACGGCGCCGCGTTATGCAACGGCGCGGTGCGCTGCTGCTGCTACTGCTGCTGCCGGTGCATCGCTCCAAGTTCCGCTCGGCTCATCCGCGTTGCAGCAGAAGCTGATTCACAAATCCCCCAGCTAGAGTATAGTGCGAATAGTGGCATTATTCGCCCTCGTTGGCCGTCCGCCAGAGGGCGCGGCGGCGCGGCGCGGCACGGCGCCTCGGCTGAGGGACTGAGGTACCCGCAGTGCCGCCTTTACATAATGGCCCGTCCCGAAAGCTGCACACAGCCGCGCCGAAAATGTGCACCCGCCCGCATGCGCTGCCCGGCGGAGGTGCGCAGATACGGAGCAATTTCTCATCAAAAATTTTACTGCAAAATTTTGTTTAAAAAAAATATTACCGTCCCTTACCGCTTGCAGGAAATATGCCGCGAAAAATTGAGAAATTTCACAAAAATGTCAGTCAGATTTTACTTTTCTGTATTTACATCTCCGGTACTGAGGTATGCAAAATTGTCGTGATTCTAAAATTCGAACGTCCAGCTGACCGCGGCTGGGTCGTTATTCCCCCGCCCCGCCCCGCGCTGCGATGATTGAGCGTGTGCCAAGCGTTTAATGAGAGAGAACAGCAGAGATGAAGTCATGGCCGCGAAGGTGTGGTTCTGCTCAGCCTCTGACGCCGAGGGGCGTGGCTGGGCGTGGGACGCATCTTCTGGAACCCGTCCCCCGTCCCAGATCGTTCGAACGAGCAGACGGATATTAATCGTCATGATGTGTCATACGTATCGGCAACACTTTGCTCGCTGCTCCATTACCACTGGAACAACTGCGGTCCAGATAAATGAAGTAGTTATGCATTCTTCCAACAATGTCTGCTCTGCTCAGCCGGCGGACGCATGCGCTTTTACTTTTTCCTTTTCATTTGTTTTTTTTTTTGCTGCACGGAAAAAAGTAATATTAGTATTCGCAACTAATTTCTGTAGTTGATTTCTAGATAAGCAGTAAATTTTGGTTCTGAGAACTAAAGTTTCGTTGGGGGAACTATTTGTTAGTTGCACTGCAACGAAAAGTAAGTTGCTCTAACGAAGATTGTTCGGTTTGAGAACAAAAGGCAGAAGGGAGGTAAACGTTACACCTTCTTCGTTGGAGCAACTAAATTTTCCTTGGTCCAACTCACAAAAAGTCCCCACATCAAAATTTAAGCTCTCCGAACCATATTTCACCCAGAAAATTGTGTTCTTGATCCCGGTAAAATGAAAGAGCATTTGCATTGAACCTAGTAAAATGTGCTTGGTCCAAGTGCATATTACTAGATAGAACACAATTTTCTGGGTGTTACTGCTTCTGGAAATCAACTGAATAATGAGTTGAGAACACCAATCTGGTTTCTCCGTGCGACAGCTCCGCAGAACGAGCGCGGCAGCCGCTCAGAAATGCGCTCCCCTGACGACCGGAGCGCCGCTGAGCGGCGTCATTCATGACTGACGGCGCTGACTCGCGCATGCTAATCCCGCTCAGTGATCGGCGCAGCGGTGGCACCCCGGCCCCGGGCCGGCCGAGTCGACGCCGTCTTCCAGAACAGCCGACAGTTTCCCCAGGGCTTCCGTTTTCAAACCTCACTTTCCGGCCTCAGGCCTTTACTGCTCCGTATAGCTCGCGGCGCCATCCGGTCGCAAGGCGAGCGGGGCGGGGCGTTGGACCGAAATAGCGCGGGCCCCCGACGGCCGCCGAGCCGAGCGGGGCTGCTGGGGGGCCTGCAGAGCGCCTGGGCCCCAGAGCCCCTGCTCAGACACAACGCGAAGCGATGCCAAGCCAGCGCCCTGTGTCCAGGGGCTCGTACGGACGGGTGTGTCGCATTGTGGTGGTTGATAGCCTGCTCCCTTATCAGCAGCGAGCAGACGCGCTCGACTGGGGACGGAGCGGCCGGGAGCCGGAAGACAGAGAGCGAAATAACATATGGACGCCGCACGAGTGACAGTGTGCGCTGTGTGTGAAATGTCAGAGGCTGCGAGCCCTTGATACGGCCTTACATAACATATAACGCTCGTGACATGATACATGCAGCTTTGGGAGGCTCCGCCGGGCTCCGCCGGGCTCCGCCGGGCTCCGCCGGGCTCCGCTGCTCTGCTCTCGCACGTGTCCGGGGCCCCCGAGCCCCGCCGGGCCCCCTGCCGGCACTCCCACTACTCCGCCAGCAGCGTGCCAAAAACTGCCGGCCGGTCCGCTGGGCCCGGTGGGCCCGGCGGGGGGAGATGGGGGAGCTGGTGGGCGGCCTGGTCTGGGCGCTGGGCGGTGGCGTCACCACTCCGGCCGCCGGCCATGGGCCACTTCTCCAAATGGTGAAGAGGAGTAATCCTTAAAGCACCGGGCCGCGAGTCTTAAATTTCATGGCCGCAACCGACATGTTCATGACTACTACTTGATTTATGTGTGTGTGTGTGTGTGTGTGTGTACACTCGCCGAGAGTAGCGCACGACCCACACTCATTGTGTTATGTAATGGGCCGTGGGTGCGAGAGAGACGGAGATAGGCCCCCTCACGCGACCATCTCGAGATTAGTGACATATACCCCACCTGAGAACGAGAGGACTCGCGTCAACTCGCCAATTGAACGTTCTAGATTGTGGCTCATATTCCTCTGTGTGTGTGTGTGTGTGTGTGTGTGTGTGTTCTCGTTGCGACGTACGTGTGGCACGTCTGTTTAATGTGTGACTAAAGTCCTGACAGGCTGTGTGAGCGTAGAGGTCGCTTAACTTTATCTGTAGACCAAGCGGCCTCATGTGGCAGCACCTTTTCCCCGCCGCCTGGGCTGGGCACGCCGAGGGCCCGCCGCCGTCGCCCCGCGCCACTCGGGTGGCAGCCTCCGCGCTTCGAACTCCGAGCTCCGCCGTACAGTAGGTCACCAACACCTAACACGAACCGGGCTGGGTGCAGAGCTGGAAACACTCAGGAATGAACAAAATTCAGAAATCCTGTACTTAAAAATTCGTCCTGCTTGGCGCTGGGGCTGCAGTCGTCAGGTGCAGCGGCCACCGCAGCCGCACTTTGGCCGCGGTGCCGGCCGGCGGCGGGGGCTGACGGCTGATGGCGGCCGGAGACTCACGGAGACACGCTCGGCTAATCATGGCCGGGCTTTTGTAACCGATCGCTTACATAATGGCCCGATTTTCCCAGCGGATTGCTGTTTCACATGGCATCGGGTGGTGTCGCGTTACCACTACCAGCGGCCCGCGCCGCCGCCGTTGCTGCTGCTGCTGCTGCTGCTGCTGCTGTGGCCGCTCGGCTGCAGCCCAACTGACCAGCTCAATACTCCCCCCGCGCCCCCCGCTCATAAGGCTTCGGCTGCAGGCTGGGCCAGCAGCACCAGTCACAGCCGCCCCGGCAACAGGTGATGGGTGATGTGCGTTGACCCGAGGGCAGCACAGTACAGCATCGCCTCGGCACGCCACGCCACGCCACGCCACGCCACGCCACGCCACGCCACGCCACGGCAGGGCATAGCCGGACCGCACCGGACCGCACCGCCGGCTCCCGGCCCATCCGGCCGCCACTCCGGCCACTCCTTGGCTGTGCGGCACCCCTCCAACTTATTCACAATTGCAATGCGTCCGCCGTTTGACTGGAGATGCTTGGCCGGGACGTCACCGGGACGCCGCACGCCGCGCGGCCAAACGGCTGAGCTCTGAGCTGAGGCGGCGCGGCCGGCGGGGGCCGGCGGGGGCCGCGGCGGGGGGGGGGGCGGGTTACATAAGCAGCCGCGGGGTGGGGGGAGCTGCTCTGCTAGCCTCTGCCCCCCGGGCGGCACGGTGCGGTGCTCTTGCCCGGCCCGGCCGCCGGCACCTGCACTTGCATCTGGCCGTGACCCCCTTGGCGTGGCGCGGCGCGGCGTCGAGCAGCGGCCACCCGTCGGCCCCCGTCGGCCCCCCGTCCCCGTCGGCGGCCCCACCCGCCCTACAACACGCGGCCGCGTCCGAGCCGCTACGCAACGTCATCACGTAACTTTGTAGGTAACCGTGTTGCGACTATCGTAATGCGGGAAACGGCGGCGGCCGCGCCGTGTGGGAACTGGCGGCCCCCGGCGGCCCCCGGCAGCAGTGACATGTCGGCGGCATAACCCGACCCCGTTCTGCACCTCACACTGCCAATGCCCACTGCCGCTCTGCAGTCACTGGTACATGCGCGAACATTTAGAGCAGTGAGTTGCCACGCCCCGCCCCTCCCCGCCCCGCCCCGCCACGCCACGCCCCGCCACGCACCGCCCGGTCGTCAAGCGGCATCGGCATCAGGCAGGCAGTGTCCGGCAGTGTGCACGCTCGGTACTGTCACTGCTGTCGCGGCCGCTGACGCCCGATGCCCACCGAACGGCAGCAGAGCACACAGTGGTGCACAGCAGGACACAGGGCACGTGCCGAGGCCTAGGTGCCTAGGCGGACCGGCGCGGCGGCGGCCACGGTCGGCGACCTGCTGGACGCGGGTGCTAGCCGGCCGACATGTGCGCGTCAGAGAGAGAGAGAGAGAGAGAGAGAGAGGGGGGAGGGGGAGAGAGTGAGAGAGAGAGAGAGAGAGAGAGAGAGAGAGAGAGAGAGAGAGAGAGAGAGGGGGGGGGGGGAGAGAGAGAGAGGGGGGGGGGGAGAGAGAGAGAGAGAGAGAGAGAGAGAGAGAGAGAGAGAGAGAGAGAGAGAGAGAGAGAAAGAAAGAAAGAAAGAAAGAAAGAAAGAAAGAAAGAGAGGCACACGTGTGTCCCTTGTGTGTACTAGGATGATTCGGGAATCCGCGCTAACCCGCCGCTGCCCTCCTTACGTAAGTAGTGGCGGGGCCGGGCCACGCCGGGCCAGCCGCCTCCTGTTGCAGTCGCGTAAACGCAGTGTAGCACATTGTAGCAGCAGACGACGTAACGCCTGCAGGGACTGTGAGCCGCCCTGTGAGCCGCCCTGTGAGCCGCCCTGTGAGCCGCCCTGTGAGCCACCCTGTGAGCCGCCCTGTGAGCCGCCCTGTGAGCCGCTCTGTGAGCCGCCCTGTGAGCCACCGCCTCCTCTGTTTGTGGACACAATGTGCACAATGCGACTCTAAAAATAACGTCATCGATTTGGGCCGTTTGGGCCGGCGGCCAGCGAGGGGCGGCCCGGGGCGGCGGGGGCCGCTGGGGCCGCGGCAATTACGACGCGGGGCGGCGGGGTCATGCTGCTGCTGCGTCACGGAAAACTCGGCCGTGCGAATATACCTCCTGCCTCAAACAACCAGCAGGCGCCTGCGAGCGCCGGGGTAGGCAAGCCCGCGCAACGCGCGCGCACACAAGAGCCGTGGTTGCCTACACAGCAGGCGCCCGGGGCGGACTCCGGCCAAACTACGGGATTCCGCGACTAAGTCGTGGAATGATCCGCACGCGCGCACGCACGTGACGTCACGCCACGCCACGCGTCACGCTCAGTCCTAACGTGACCGTGACCTAGGCCGGACGGGGTACAGGAAAAGGGGGAGGGGCGAAGGGGAGCAAGCGGCGTCCGTCATCCCGGCAGGCAGCAAGCCAGTCGCCTCCAAGAGAGAGAGAGTAAGAGAGAGAGGGGGAGGGGGGGGGGGCGAAAGTACGACTGGAGTGGCGGTGCTGCCGGGGGCCGGGCTGGGCCGGGCTGGGCCGCGGACTGGCATTGACCTCCATCATCTCCAGCCTTGATCCGGACGGGGGAGCTCCGCTGCGCCGTGCTGCGCCGTGCTGCGCTGCGCCGTGCTCACGGGGAAGGCGGGGCCGATGACCTCCCGTCACCGCGGCAGCGGACATGGCAGACATTCTCTGGAGAATGGTTTCGCCCAAGTATGACAGCATGTCAGCAGCGTCCCTCACACGAAGGCTCCCGCTGACCGAGGCTGCCGAGGCTGCCGCTGAAGTCAGCCGAGCCACGTAAATTTTTTCGGAAGTGCACCGAGGACCGGAGCTGGTCTGGGACTTGACGGCGTCCGCTGGCGCGATCAGCAGCAGCGCATGCCCGGGACTATACTCGTGGCCGACGCCCCCCCCCCCTTCCCTCCCCTCTGCCTGCGCGCTGCCGAAACCGTGCGGTTATGTAATCTTTCGCGCTTGCTTGTCGTCGTCGTCCCTCTTTTTTCCTGCGCCTTCCCGCGCCCTCGCCTCCCCTCCCCCGCTCAGCATGGAGGGGAGGGGGAAGGAGCCCAAGGATTGGCGTGGCACCCGGCGGCTGGGCTGCGCTGGGCTCGGACGTCAGCGGACTCATATGCCCCGTCCAGCGCCTGTGATAAACTATCAGCCCGCGAACTGCGCCGCACCTCCGGGCCTCCGGGTCAACACTCACTGCCCCGACCGCTGGAGCCCGCTGGAGCCCGCTGGAGCCCACTGGAGCCCACTGGAGCCCACTGGAGCCCGCTGGAGCCGCGCTGATTCACCGCGTTATCCCGAACGTGGTTCCCCACACGTGTCGTGCTGAGCCCCGCGCTCATTATCATGTGTGACGCAGATGGGCTATTCTTCTCTTTATCTTTTTTCGGTCGGATCGTACGACATCATTATATTCATCATCGCCATCATCATCGTCACAATCATCATCATAATCAACATCACCATCGTCATCATCATCATTATTTTTCTCGCACCACTTCCCTTCCTCCTTGCCCCGCCCCACACACAATTATATTTTTCTTGGTATATCGATTAAGGGGAAGAAAGGGAGCAGGGTTAGGTGTGAAGACTTGCAGGTCCCACCCCGATGGACCTCTGTGAAATGGTCTGCCGGACCTGGTGAGAGGGAGGGAGGGTGGGGGTTTAAGGGCGCAGTCGAGCGTTTTATGTAATGTCGACGAAATGTCTGAAACCTTATGGTGGAGGAGGGAGGGTAAAAAATGGCCGCGGTCGCCGTTCTCCCAGAAGGTGTGATAACCGCGCCGAAAAGTGACCCATGGAAATGTCCCCACTGGTCCCCACACCCAGCTGTCCCTGAAAACAGTTCCACTGATCGAGAGAGGGAAAGACGGTTGGCTGGCGTCGCTGCCGTTCATTGTTTCTGGCGTGGTGGGATACACTGTAAAAATGAGAGGGGAGAAAATGCAGAACCACGGGGGGTGGGACGTCTTAGTCCTGAGGTGGTCTGGGTTTCCCGAGCCACCCCGATGCGGACGGGGGACCTCTGTGAAATTTTTTTTTTTTACTCTAATGGAACTCGTTATTGCGTTTGTTGCAGACCCCTCATCGCCGCTGCTGCGCTCCAACCGCTCGCACGCCCTGTACTGCATGGGCAGGCACCAGCAGGCGCTCCAGGACGCCGACGAGGCCGTGCGGCTGCGACCCGTCTGGGGCAAGGTGAGGCCGTGAGGCACCGCCACGCAACTTTTCGACGATTCGATTTCAGATAGAATCGTACGACGAGATGTCTCGGAAAATCAATCTGCTCCGCGTAAAGTAAAAGAGTCTTTTTGTTGCGAGCAACACAGAGACACGGACACACGCAACAACATTGCCGCCGCTTTGCATGACAAATGACAGCGGGTCACGCACCAGTCGGCACACTAGTACTGCACACGCACACTAGAGTCTCTCTCTCTCTCTCTCTCTCTCTCTCTCTCTCTCTCTCTCTCTCTCTCTCTCTCTCTCTCTCTCTCTCTCTCTCTCTCTCTCTCTCTCTCTCTCTCTCTCTCTCTCTCTCTCTCTCTCTCTCTCTCTCTCTCTCTCTCTCCCTCGCCGCCCCGTTCGTAAGCGCAGACCCAGTCACGGCGGCCACCGCTTGATCCGATGATTCGTTATCGAATAACTTTGTCGCGAATTTCAAGTGTTTACTTTACGTAAGGGACGCGTTATGGTCTCAGAGGCAGAAGCGTGTGGGATGACGGTATCGGAGCCCAGCGGACCGGTTCCCCTTTTTGTTCGCGAGCGCTCTCGTAGCGCCGCTAAGCTCTCGCGCGATAAATTTGAGCTATAAACTGAGTGACGGCGAGCCAACACTCGCGCTGCGCGAACACTCGGCAGTGTCGCCCGGTTGCAATTCAAAGTGATGTCGTATATGCGATTTCGACGTCACTCGGCCTCGTATACTGCGGCGGTATTTGCATATGCACTTATTGCGTAGACTCTAAAACGAGGGCGGCTAAGAAGTAGGCGGGATACGGGCTGTTTGGCAGCTCGCAGGAAAACAAGAGTACAGTACTGCCGCCGGCCCGGCCTGTCCGTCACGTCTCCACTCTCGAAAAAAAAGAAAAAAAGCGTCGATTTTCGTTTTTCCGCGCGCGTGCGCGTTTGGAAGGAATCGTTTCTTAGCAGCATATAACTGTTTTAGTGAGGTGAATTTTCCCTGCGTGTGGGAATGGCATCATCCGCGGCCCACCGCTGCACCCCTGCCGCTGCAGCGCGGTGCACTCTATTACGTGAGCCACCCTGCGCCACGCCGCGCCACGCCGCGCCACGCCGCGCCACGCCCTGCAATGCAATGGGATGGCGTAACGCGCTTGGCCTGCGCCGCTGCGCCGCGTTGTCTGATCCCCCCCGGTCCGGTCCGCACTGCCTGTCGCCGCGCGGGCGGATTAGTTCGGTCGTGTCCGATGCGATGAGCAATCCCGCGCGCGCCCTAGCGTCGGGAAAATGAAGCACTCAAATTGAATTTGAGCGGGGCGTCCTTTCCACCCCCCCCCCCCCCCCCCCCTCCTCCTCCCCCGGCTGTCGTAGCAAAACGGATTAGGGACGGGGCAGAGCGCTTCGGAGACTTGCCCAACCTTGCGGGCGCGGGGGAGGACAACTTTATTGAGCTTCCGTTTTCGTTACCTAACGCCTTCCAACCGCTTCCAACGTAATGGCGGTCAGGTCAGCTGGCGCAGGGCGGGCCGAGGAGTCTCTTGGGACGGTGTCAGAGTCCGGGGAGAAGAGTGTGATGGATGTGTGTGCAGTGCCGGCGGGGTGCAGCCAGGCACGGCGAGACGAGCACCTGTGCTCCTGTGCACCTGTGCACCTGGGCACCTGTGGTGTCCAGCCGTGCGGTCAGCAGCGGCTAGCCACCTGATGCAGATAGTGTGACCAGGCCCCCCTCGGCCCTCGGCAGCCCTCTGACGTAACGGCAGCAAAAAAGGCTGCCGACGCAGCTCGACTGGGCCTCCGACCTCGGTCCGCTCGGCTCGCCCAGCTCGGCTCGGGGTGCCATGGGTGCCATGGGTGCCATGGGTGCCATGCGAGAGCCAGAGAGCCACAGGAAAGGTGGAACGACCCGAAAACCATAACCGCGAAGGGAGAATGACCGAGGCGGCCGTGTGTGTGTGTGTGTGCGCGCGCGCGCGCGGAAGGGAGCGCCTGTGTGGGTAGGCCAGCCCGCCGAACGTCGGTGTCGTGCGGGACTGCCTAGCCTGGAGTTCGCAGGCGCCCTAGATGCACAGCACAATGCAGGATAGTGGTCCTCGGTCGTTGACCCGCCGGGTCGTTGCGGGTCGTCAGCCGGACGTCCTTGAGGGGTTGGGCCGCTCCGCTCCTCTCCGCTCCGCTCCGGCCCTCCGACACAAGTTGTAAGCCTGTTGGTGTTTGTTTGCAGGGCCACTACCGACGGGGCGCGGCGCTGACGGCGCTGCACCGCTACGAGGAGGCCCTGAGCGCGTTCTGCGTGTGCGCCGCCCTGGAGCGTGGACCCCAGGGCCCGCAGGCCGTCCGGGGTGAGGTGGCGCGCGTGCTGCACCGCCTGCTCACGTCCAGGACGCCGTCCTGGGCATCGCTGCGGCACGCCCACCCCGCCGTGCGCCGGCTGGGCAAGGGCATGGCCTGGAGGCCGCCGTCGTCCTGCTCGTCGGACTGCGAGGACTCGAGCGACGACGAGGCGCACCAGGCGCGCGCCCGGGCTCACGCCAAGGCCAGCGCGGGCAGGGGCGGCGCCAGGGCTGGCGCCAGGAGGCCCAGCAGGGGGGCGGCAGCCAACCACGGCCAGGACGCTGGTGGCCCCGGCCCCCCGACTGACCCCCACCTGGACACCCTGCTCGATCGGGTGTTCCAGGACGTGGAGAAACTGAGAAGTAAGTGCCTGGCCGGAGCAGCACCCCCTGCCCCTGTTTCCGTTTCGTCCTGGTGGCTAACAGCGTTCCTCCTCTCCCCGCAGGGCTGGACGGGCGCGACCCCTCGGGCTCGGGTGAGGTGCTGACGGTGGACCCCCGCCTGGTGGACCACTCGGAGCTGGACTGTGTGCTGTGCTGCCGGACGCTGTGGAAGCCCGTGACGACGCCATGTGGCCACACCTACTGCTGCATGTGCCTGGACCGCTGCCTGGACTACAGCTACTCCTGCCCGCTGTGCATGACCTCCCTGTCCGAGGTGAGCCGAGCCGAGCTGAGCACAGCACTGGTGGACCCTCTCCGGGCTGCGGGGTGCGGGGTGCAGGCCGGCTAGTACCAACGCTCTGTGTTGTCTCCTCTCCCCGCAGTACGTGACGGCGAGCCCCCGCAGCGTGACGGAGTGGGTGGAGGCGGCGCTGCGCCAGGCGGCGCCCCGCGAGCTGGCCCAGCGCCAGGTCACGCACGCGCAGGAGCTGTCCGAGCAGGGGCCCGTCCAGCCGCACCAGGCCGCGCAGCACCGCCGGGGGAGCGTGGCGATGGCGATGGCTGTCGGCGCCGTGCCCCCGCCGCTGGCCCCGGCCCCGGGTGGTGCCGCGGGCGGTGCCGCGGGCGGTGCCGCGGGCCCCGTGGGGCTGCCCGTGCCCGTGTTCGTGTGCACCACGGCCTTCCCCGGCGTGCCCTGCCCGCTGTACGTGTACGAGCCGCGCTACCGCCTCATGGTGCGGCGCTGCGTCGAGTCCGGGACCCGCACCTTCGGCATGGCGGCCTGCGTGTACCGCAGCGGAGGACCCGACAGGTGAGCTCAGCCGACCCGTGCGCACCTCTCGGCACTATGAAATTTGCCCTTCTTCAAAATTTACGATTAATCTCGAAGCTTTGTTTTCTCACTTGATGAGAAGTTGATGTTAAATAGTGAGAAATAATATTTTAAACATTCCAACGTGTTCGTGCGAGAAAATGTGCGCTCTTTTGATCATCATTTGACAACAAAAATTGGAACTGTGAACAACCGCTGCTGCTTGCAGGTACGCCGAGTTCGGCACGCTGCTGGAGATCTGCGACCTGGTGCGCCTGTGCGACGGCTCGTCCATCCTGAGCACGCTGGGCGCGCGCCGCTTCCGAGTGCTGCAGCGCGGCGAGCGCGACGGCTACGACGTGGCCAACGTGCAGCTGCTGCACGACGAGCCCACCCCCGCGGACCGCCTCCCAGGTACGTCCCCGGCCCGGCCCGGGCCCCGGCCGCGGTGCGTGCGCCACCACAAGCACCTTTTCTTCACGCTCACGCTTCTCCCTCTCTGTGTCCACAGCTGTCCGCCAGCTGCACTCACTGGTGAGGGCCAAGAGCGAGCTGTGGCTGTCCTCCATGGGCTGCGAGCTGCGCGCCGAGATCGAGCGCTCGTTCGGCGTGATGCCCGCCGTGGAGGAGGGCTGGGAGGACAGTTGCGACGGCCCGACTTGGACCTGGTACCTGCTCGCCGTCCTGCCGCTGGGGCCTCAGCTTCAGGTGAGGGACCGGGCAGACTGTGCAGCCGCGTCAGTACCCCGCGTTTGTCATTTTTCACCTAAATGTGGGGTGAAGACAGATCTGGAGCAGTTGTTTTGGTGTTGTTTTGCACCAACATTGATTTTTATATCCCTCTGGAAACCCCAATTTTTAATGTTTTTGTGTCGTTCATTTTAACAGGTGGGCATCCTTAGCACGACGAGTGTGGAGAAACGGCTGCGGGCTATCGACAAGACCCTGGATCATCTGGCGCAGAGGATTCGAGCCTCGCGACAACAGACTCAGCCCATGTCTTCGTAACATCCAGTGTAGGAAGGACAAGCATTAATCTGCGGAACCTCAGCAGGTTTTTGATTTGTCACAGCCTGCTCGTTGGATGGTTCATTCGCGAATTGAGAATACCAAAGTTATCGTAGTTAGGAGGCATAGCAAGGATAAAATGCAGAGCCAGCTCAAAAATGATAAAACAGAAGTCATGTATGATTGAACAGAAGTTTGTAATTAATAAAAAATGAATCATAAATCTAGAATCAGTTTGTTTGGAACTGGCTTTTGTTTGAACATGTAATCTATTGGCCTTCTAAGTAGCACAAAGAGAAAATTTCTCAAAATTAGAATTAAAGAAGGCTGTGGAAATATATGCACTATACATGGGATGTCATACCTTACCTGATTTCAACCCTATGCTTCTTGAGGGCTTTTTTTTTTTTACGGCAGATAGACCAGTGTGTCAATTTAAGAAATAACCATTAATGAGTTTGTAGCGCTGTGAAAGAAGTGTAAATGTACATGATGAGGCTGCATGAGGGGCTGTGAAACGGGATTATTCAAAGCAATATACAATTCCAAATCTATTGTAGTGGTATCAAAGACTGTAGCTTTCATTCAATTTCTTTTCTGACTCAACCTCTCGGCACATAATTGAAATCTTTCTTTTCTTGGTCTTCTACATTATAAATGTAAAGACCTTCTTGATAAATTTACTTGATTTCATATGAGAATTGTACTTTTTTCATTATCAGTTTCCTCATCCCCATCATATGTAACTGTGTCTGTGATGTGTTTGTTGATGTGCTCCTGTAAGCTCACTTTCTTTATGTGTAGATAGGTAGCATTTTTGCTTTGGAATAAAATTCCGATAATTATTTATTGATTCCTGTATTGGCTTACTCAGCTGTCAACTTAAGTAAGTAGTTATGTAGTTTTTGTGATTTTTTTTTTCATCGTGTAAATTTTTATGTTTAGTGAAAAACTATTTTGTATTTCCTCATTCTTATACAAACAATTTTAATGGCAAGCTAAGTAAAAAGAGGTTGTCACTTAAGCGATAGACTAGTTGAACTTTTTACCTCATCTGTTTTAATTTGTGGTGTATGTGAACTGTAGTCCTACACTTTCCCCATGGGACCCTGAAAGAATGTATACACCTCTGTGATCATATTTTTTTAGCCTTAGGGCAGCAAGAAGAAAGGGATGTTATGGTTTAGCATTACATCTAGTCATATGGTTTGCAGATGCAATAAGAAGTTGCTCATAGGGAGCCTGATGTATTATTTAATATCAGTCCACAACTGTCTTTGTCATCAAGGGCAAGGTTAAGTAAATCCTAGTTCAATAAACTTTGTCTGTTTTCCTTTATTTAAAAAAAAAAGAGAAGAAAAGAAAGGATTTCTCTAGATAGGACTATTAGTACAAAGTAAATTCTGTTCCAGTAGGAATGAATTGTAAAATTGCTGTGAATTCAATTATTGATGCAAGTAAGAATGCTATTAGGTTTGGGTTAACATCTGCTGGAGCTCAAAGCTCGTACTAACAAAATTTCAAAGTAACTTTTGTATTACCTTTGTATTTACTGAGAGAAGCCATACACTGTTCTTTACATGGTACTGTGAGTCAGTATTCGGGGTGCGCAAAGAGCTATGGAGCAATAATGTGATAAAGTAAAAGATCAGTGTGCTGAAAACCTAAATAAAGGTCAAGTAAAATGTCTACCATCTTTCTTTTCTTTCCCCAAGAACCCTGTAATCAGTTTCGCGATCACCTTGTACTTTGTGGTCTGGTCTGGATTGACCCCATAAATCACGGGGGAAAATTTAGGGGACATACAGGCACGTACTGGGGGGTCAAGGGCCTACCCGGGCAGTGACATGAAGGGGCTCCAAAATGCCAACATTTCAGGGGCAACACAGCAAAATAATGCCCCAGCCGGCCCCAGCAATGCAAACAGGCAAAAAAAAGGAAATGTGCAGAGTTTAACATTAATTACTAGATTAGTACTGGGAACTATTATTCGAGCAGTGTCGATGTCATTTCGTTTGGACCCTCATAAGTGTCCTGGCTATGTTAACCAATTCACCCGCGATTGGCCCTTGGGCAGTCTAGTATTTGAGTTGGCGCACTCGCACACACCGGGATCGGCACGTCTGCGGCATGTGCAGAGACTGCTGCCTGTTCCTCGCTACGGGAGGCGCCGAGGGCGTAGGCAACCCATCCGCCGGGCGAGTGCTACGTGTTGCGTGCGCTGCAGGGAGCCGGCCAGCGCTGCTCAACCACCGAGAAGAAGGCCGCGCCTTGTTATATGTTCACTTGTATGGTCGATCCTCAAGAAAACGCTCCCTGTAGATAAAAAACGAAACAAAAAAACGGCAGTCCCCAGGACTGATGTGCCCCAAGAAGGCGGTCCGAACGTTCCCGAAATTGTCCGAAAGGTTCCCGAACGTTAGTAGGAACATTTTTAACTGGTATTACAACTGAGTTGGCTGGGCCGAGCCCAGCAGGCACTGGGACGTATGCCGTCCGAGCCACGGGGACTGCGTGCCCACTGGCTGACCGCCTCACCGCACCCCACACAGTCCCTAAGGCTGGCGTGCCCTCACTAGGCGTCACGTTTTTCGTAGTGGTAGTTTAAGTCCTTTAGGAGGTTCAAAATTCGCGTCGCTCGCTTGCTTGATTGTAATCAATCAATAAATATTCAAGAACTTATTATGCTACAATAACAGTATTTTCGTTACTAGTTTCAATCATCGCGTATAAGGAACGTCACAGCTGATATGCACCCATAAGGCGGTGAGCAGGGGGCAAACAGTCCCTAGGGCTGGTGTGCCCCCAATGAGGCGGTCGGCAGGGGGGCACACGGTTCCTGGGTCTGCTGGTGTGCCCCTAGTGAGGCGGTCGGCAGGGATGCACACGGTCCCAAGGCGAGGGGTACATCACATGGCAAAGTCACCGTACACCCAACGGAATAGTGTCATGTGCAATCACGTCCAGTCCCTTCCCACTCATTCCAATCACCAGACACCGAAATGATTCCGAAATAAAGAAAAGAAAGCCTGATGGCATGTTTGACCGATGTTGACAAAACCTATGTCGTCCCGGCTTCCGCCAGGACCCCTGCCTTCAACTTCGGTGATCTTACGGGAACCGGTGCTTTACGGCTGCTAGTTGGCCCCGGGACACAGCACTAGAACCCGCTACCCGGCTTGCGCCGGACGGATCTCCCGGCAACCCCTAGCCCGCGCCTAAGCGCGAGGCCCCCTCCGCTAACCACGGCCTCCGGGACTCCATCATACTGTAGTGCCCTTCAACCGCAGTCTGGTTTGGCCCCACTCATCGTGGGAGTCCGCCCCTGCGAAGATTTGGAGGACATAGGTTCCCTTCGTACACGGCCGAAGCCGCTGTACTCTACTCGCTACGTACCGAGTAGCGGCATGTCCGCACCTGCCAGATTCAGAGAGAGGAAAACAGAAGCTTCGAACCCTAGAAGCTCCCGTACATCCCCCGAGTCTCCCCCCTGGATTTCTCCAGAGGCACAGAACGCCCCCCGGGCGGGACCCTCGAATCTAGGGAATTGAACCCTAGACCCTCGGGACCGGGGGTTTGTGCCGGCGGCGCCTTAGCCCGCACGGTCGCTTGGACAGCCATACCTGTGCCGCGTTCGGAAGTATTCTCTAGCCACTGTCCTCCGAGCTGTGTCACAAGAAAAAGTTGAGCGACCGGCAAGATTTGAACCCCGGACCTGCCGATCGCCGGCCGGTCCGCCTACCCATCCGGCTACCGAGCCACAATGGTGCGCGCAGCGCGCTCCCGCCACTCTAGCTCCGCAGAGCAGAGCGGAACATCGAGGAAAAAAATTGGAGGCCGGGGCCGCATTCGAACCTGGGGTAAAAGGGACCACTTACCCCCCTGAAACTGTACCCCCCGGCCCCCGGTACACCATCCCCAGGGGCCGTGTACCCCCCCCCCCCCCCCCGCCAGCAACCGACTGGGGGGTACACTATCCCTAGGGGCCATGTACCCCCTGGGGGTACACCATCCCTAGGGGCCGAAATTTGAAGGCTCGGTTTCGAACACCGTGCCGTACACTATCCCCGGAGGCCATGTACCCCCAGGGGGTACATGGCCCCTAGGGATAGTGTACCCCCGAGTCGTTTGCTGGCGGGGGGGGGGTGTACACGGCCCCTGGGGATGGTGTACCGGGGGGTACAGTTTCAGGGGGGGTAAGTGGTCCCTTTTACCCCAGGTTCGAATGCGGCCCCGGCCTCCAATTTTTTTCCTCGATGTTCCGCTCTGCTCTGCGGAGCTAGAGTGGCGGGAGCGCGCTGCGCGCACCATTGTGGCTCGGTAGCCGGATGGGTAGGCGGACCGGCCGGCGATCGGCAGGTCCGGGGTTCAAATCTTGCCGGTCGCTCAACTTTTTCTTGTGACACAGCTCGGAGGACAGTGGCTAGAGAATACTTCCGAACGCGGCACAGGTATGGCTGTCCAAGCGACCGTGCGGGCTAAGGCGCCGCCGGCACAAACCCCCGGTCCCGAGGGTCTAGGGTTCAATTCCCTAGATTCGAGGGTCCCGCCCGGGGGGGCGTTCTGTGCCTCTGGAGAAATCCAGGGGGGAGACTCGGGGGATGTACGGGAGCTTCTAGGGTTCGAAGCTTCTGTTTTCCTCTCTCTGAATCTGGCAGGTGTGGACATGCCGCTACTCGGTACGTAGCGAGTAGAGTACAGCGGCTTCGGCCGTGTACGAAGGGAACCTATGTCCTCCAAATCTTCGCAGGGGCGGACTCCCACGATGAGTGGGGCCAAACCAGACTGCGGTTGAAGGGCACTACAGTATGATGGAGTCCCGGAGGCCGTGGTTAGCGGAGGGGGCCTCGCGCTTAGGCGCGGGCTAGGGGTTGCCGGGAGATCCGTCCGGCGCAAGCCGGGTAGCGGGTTCTAGTGCTGTGTCCCGGGGCCAACTAGCAGCCGTAAAGCACCGGTTCCCGTAAGATCACCGAAGTTGAAGGCAGGGGTCCTGGCGGAAGCCGGGACGACATAGGTTTTGTCAACAGCGGTCAAACATGCCATCAGGCTTTCTTTTCTTTATTTCGGAATCATTTCGGTGTCTGGTGATTGGAATGAGTGGGAAGGGACTGGACGTGATTGCACATGACACTATTCCGTTGGGTGTACGGTGACTTTGCCATGTGATGCACCCCTCGCCTAGGGACCGTGTGCCCCCCTGCCAACCGCCTCACCGGGGGCACACCAGCCCCAGGAACCGAATGTCCCCTTGCCGACCGCCTCATTTGGGGCACACCAGCCCTAGGGACTGTTTGCCCCCTGCTCACCGCCTTACGCGATGATTGAAACTAATAACAGAAATACTTTTATTGTAACATAAGTTCTTGAATATTTATTGATTAATTACAATCAAGCCCTAAAGGGCTAAAACTACCACTACGAAACACGTGACACCTATTCGCCCGCGATTGGCCTTTGGGCAGCCTATTAAGTGCACGCCGCCTAATTCGCGGAGCGAGCGGTCGAGCATTAGCGAACCGCGAGGAGTAGCGCAATATCATGAACCACATTTTTTTTTGTCCTTTCGCCACCGGCTGACGCCCCCCCCCCCTCAAGAAATTAAGTCGAATTTTAAATCATGGCACGCTTGCATCATGAAAGAGGGAACGAGAACTCTCGCATCGTCGCCAAGGTGCTTTATCTCGCAAACCGCGGCGCTAAAAGAGTCGAGCTCCGCAATGTTATTCTTTACGCAACTCGGATGAAGCTTTTCGAGCTGCAGACTCGACTCCCCGTCCCGTGGGAGCGTTTGAAAAGACATGGAAGAGGGAGGGGGGGGGGGAGATGAAGGCGCTGAAACATTTAACACCTGCCATACAACAACGGGGTCCAACCGGAGGTCGGATAAGTCTTGAGCATGCGCTCGGACAAATTTCTCATATCACACAATTACACTTGCTCATAGCCCGTCGCATTAAAGGACACCGGTTCGGAGTGTGCGTGCGCTATGCCGGCCGAGACGAGGGGGTGACGTGGGAGGGGGGGGGGAGACTTCCCCACTCCCCCGCCGGTTGACTCGGCGCGAAGGGCCAGCCGGGCATGGCCGCCCGTCGTCTCAGACGGTCTTCAGGACGCGCCGGCGACACACGTGGGGCACACACGCACGCACGCACGCACCGCCCACACGCGCACACTCGCACGCACGCGGCGCACGCCCTGGAGCAAACCCCAACGCGCCACGGTCTTTAAAGAATCGTCACGCTGATTGTCGGGAGTTTTTTCGTATTTGTTTTTCTCGGGAGTGATTGACATGTTGCTGCGGTGATGTGCAGCGGAAGACAAGCTCAGCGGCTGCGACCGGCAGCGTCCACACACGGCGACATGCCGTGGCAGCGCCTCCTCCTGTGCGTCCTGGCCGCGGCCGCGCTGCTCCCGGAGGGTGAGTTGGGTTCGCCTGCCAGCGCCTGCCAGCGACTGGGTAGGCCAGCCCGCACGGCACGCGCGCATGCAGTCTCTGGAATTGCCTACCCACCAGGCGCCGTGTGCAGGACGTCCTCGGGGCTGTCGGCGGAAACGACCAGTGCAACGTGTGCACTCGGTCGGTGCCATTCGAAACAATTTTTGATCGCACATTGAGGCCCCGGGGTTGGGGGTTCGCGTGGAACTGTCCGTGGGAATCGAACCCACCGAGCCTCGCGAGTCCAAGAGACTACCACAAGACCCGCGCCAAACGACAGTGTGCTCCTCACGTAACCGCCCCGACCCGAGCAACAATAAGCACGTTTCCGAAAAAAGCTATACGTCGTGGTTTGTAAAAACGGTCCTGGTAAAAGTAAAAGAAACGTGCTCCATGCACCTGTTCAAAATTTTAGAGGAGTTACCAATCAGACCGGCACCGGCTTGGGCTTGATTTTAACCCCCGCTATGGATGGTATGGGAACGAGTAGACCGCCTCTCGTCAATAAGGGCGGACAGTATCGCCGACAGCAGATAGCTCCGGCTGCAGGACCCACAGGACCCGCAGGACCCGCAGGACCCACAGGACCCACAGGACCCGCAGGACCCGCAGGACCCACAGGACCCGCAGGACCCGCAGGACCCACAGGACCCACATAGGGTTTTAAATGCCGGAAAAATTCCCGGGAAGATTGGAAATATTTCATGAATTTTTCCGCATTACTAGTGTAAATGTGACCAGAACCTTTTACGATCAGGAAAAAATACGATCAGAAAACTTACCGATCGTATTTTTTCCTGATCGTAAGAGGTTCTGATCACATTTACACTAGTAACGTGGAAAAATTCATGAAATATTTCCAATCTTCCCGGGAATTTTCCCGGCATTTAAAACCCTAGACCCACAGGACCCACAGGACCCACAGGACCCACAGGACCCGCAGAACCCGCAGGACCCGCAGGACTCGCAGGACCCGCAGGACCCACAGGACCCACAGGACCCACAGGACCCGCAGGACCCACAGGACGACGCGGCGGACCCGATAAATCAGCCGGCCGAGACGCTGTTCGTGTGTGGCACGGAACTGGACCAGCACCAGTGGACCAGCGCTTGCGCTTCGTGCCGAGAGAGAGAGAGAGAGAGAGAGAGAGAGAGAGAGAGAGAGAGAGAGAGAGAGAGAGAGAGAGAGAGAGAGAGAGAGAGAGACAGAGAGACAGAGAGAGACAGAGAGAGACAGAGAGAGACAGAGAGAGAGTGAGAAGAGGGGAAGGGGAGTAAAGACGTGAATTTTCAAAAATTAAAAGATGACTCAGATGTATTTCTTGAGCACTTCCGCCCCCCACCACAAAAAAATAATTTATTTAAATTGTCCATTTCCTCGATGTTTTTTTTTTTACATTTTCTTCTTTTGCACTCTCTCGCGGAGGTTCCTACGGGACCCCGCCGTACATCCATATATCCATCCTCCCGCGCCCCGTCTGTCTTGTCTGCGACACGTCGCTCCCACTGCCGGACACACAAATGCGCCTTCTATGTATTGTGTTGTTATCATTCGAAATGCAAAATAATGCATCTCGGTGTGTTTTGTCAGTGCGTTTGATTTACGGCGGCTGCGAATATTGAAATCAGGGCTGCCCAGATCTGGGCGCCGGTCTGCCTGCCGCGGCCAACCGCCTGGCCTGCCCTGCGCTGCTGACGTGTGCCGTGAGCACGCCGTTCCCTGTGCCGCCTGATGGCCACGGACTCCCTATTCTTCCCCCGCCTCCTCCCTTCCTTCCTTTTCGTTTTGGTCAAAACAAATAACGAGACCGATTGGGCCGGAGCGTGAGTGAGCCCGGCTCCGACAGGACAGACCAGGACACGACAGGCCCTTCTCGAGGACCTCGCCGAGGACTCACTCCTGTCCCGCGTGGGTGCGGCGGTGTCGGGCGCGGCGCTGCGGCGGCGGCATTGATCAGCCCGTGCCGTATCTGCGGCTCCGGGCCGGGTCCTCGGCCGCTGGGGCCGCCGCTGCCACTGCCGCCGCCGGCCGCGCGCCGCGCAGCGCTGCACTACCGCTACCGCTGCAGCTGCGCTTCCCACTGCACCAGGCGCCTGCAGTAAACCGGCGATTTGATTTGGCAGCGGGATCGGCCGCCAGCCCAGCCCGGGCCAAGTGGAGCGCGTTCCGAATTCCGTCAGGCACTACGACGCCCACGGGCCGCCACGGGCCGCGGGCCGCCATTGTCCGCGGGGGCCGAGCCGGTAGCACTGCGAACGGCGCATGTTATGGACACGGCCGACGAGAGCTTTAAAACGTGCACCGAAGAATTAACGGCGATCCGAACAAGGCGCCGCGCTATTCAGAGGTCCACCCGGGTCCCGGGTCCCGCCCTGCCACCAGCTCTTCCTTCGCAAACAAAACCGAGCGGTGTCCGGGGATACATTGGCCGCCGAATCACATAAAAATACTTTCGGCCGAAGTGATAATTGTCTCAGGGTGTTGGTAGAGCCGGTGCCGGTCCCATGACGCCTAGCTCCCCGACGACGCCGATTGTCCGGCGGCGGGCGGCGGTGAATAGATCGTGGGATGTGTCAGGGAGGCGGGGAGGGGAGGGGAGGGTGAGGGTTAGTGTACTTGGCCGTCGACGCGATTCCCAGGGCAATGATCGCCGCACGCGTCTCTTCTAGTCTCTCTTCTCCCCCGCGACCCGCTTCTCTCTCTCTCTCTCTCTCTCTCTCTCTCTCTCTCTCTCTCTCTCTCTCTCTCTCTCTCTCTCTCTCTCTCTCTCTCTCTCTCTCTCTCTCTCTTTCTGTCTCTCTGTCTCTGTCTGTCTCTCTGTGTCTCTGTGATCCCGGCCCCGCTTGTCCAAACACATGTTAATGGCCCGGCAAAACTGTTTTGTAAACGTCGCGGCCGCGGCGGAGGCGCAGCGAGGACCCAGTGAGGACCCGGCGAGGACCCAGTGAGGACCCAGTGAGGACCCGGCGAGGACCCAGTGAGGACCCAGTGAGGACCCGGTGAGGATCCGGCAGGCCACGCGACAGGCCGAGGACCACAAGCACGGCATTAATATTAATATATCCAAACAAACTAAGCAATTTTAACCAATTCTCCAAAATCAAAGTCAGGTGCACACAAAAACACACACACACACACACACACACACACACACACACACACACACCGTGTGGCGATGTGAGTAGCTCCTCGCCGCCCTCGGCAGCGCAGGCAGTGGCAGGCCTTATTTAGCGGCCGAGCTCAGCGCCGCTAGTTTCGCCTGCCGCGGCCGCTGCACTGTAAAAGAAAAAGAAAAAATCGTTGCCAACAAGTTGAAAATTCGCATCACGAATTGTTTGGGATTTTTCCAAACTTTTCGTGAAAACTAAGAAACCTGAAATACTTACATTTTAGGAGATTGTCATGCTAGATTAACAATAATCAGCATATAAAACCCAGTTCTTCGGAAAAGTTCCAAAACATTCTTGGGATTTTGAAATTTTGTTGGAAATTTCTAACAAATCAACGATAGGAAAATTTGCAGCATAAACTGTTTGGTTATTCCCGACCAGAATGTTCACAGCGTGCCGGGCCAGCTCGGGCCGCCGCCCCGGCCGTACGCCGCACACCCGTGGTCATGATGTGCACATGGCGGCGTTGCTGACGGGGCTGCACTCCGGCGATGACGGGGAGATCGGATCGGGGACCGCATGTCCGATTCGCCGCGCCGGTGGGGCCGGGCCAGCAGGCCGGCAGGTGTCCGCGCGGGGGTCCTTATACGTCGGCGGTCGCAGGACGAAGGACTGTCGGCGGGGGGCGGCCGCGGCTAGCCTGAGGAGCGGCACGGCAGGCGGTAGTGTCCAAAGTGCCACTCAGGGCGTCACGAGCCGGGGGCCGGGGGCAGCCGGGGGGCCGGGCAGGGTGGCCGTCAGCGTGTGTCACTCGATCCCGGTAAGCCCTTGAGGACCCGCGCGCTCTGTGGGTCACCGCAGCCGTGTCCCCCGGGGCCAGTCCGCCGTCCGGGTCAGGGGTGCCGCCGTGCCGCCGTGCCGCCGTGCCGCCGTGCCGTTCGCAGCTGCGTGCTCGCTGTCCGCGAACAGCTCGGCGGCGGCCCTCAGGGCTCTGCCCCGGCCCCGGCCCCCGATGACGGATGCGCCCGAGAGAGGGATGTTGTTTTAATGGGCCCTGTGGGCGCCCCGCGGGCCCCCAGGCACGGCGGCTCGCTGTCCGGCCCGGCCCCGCCCGGCCCTTGGCGGCCCTCCCCTTGGACCGCCCCCGGCCCGCCCGTTCATCAGGCAAAAGGGCATAAATCGTGTGGGGCGACGATGCGGGGCGCGTCACGAGCCACTCAGCGCTCAACGGCCACCACGCCACGGAACCTCACCCCTCCCGGTGACCACGGTGCCCGGCCGGAGTGGTGCGGGCTGCCTACCGGGGACGGTGTCCGGGGGCGCCGGGGCTGGGGGCCTCGGGGGCCCCGACACGCAGCTGAACACCACCAAACGAGCGCGGCGGCGGAGATCATCGGACGCGGGGCGCATCGCCGTGTATTTCTGGCCCGCGGCGCCCCGCCGTCGTCGTCGCCGACACGTCGAAGTCAGCCTCCATACGACACCACCTGGGAGCCGGGCCGGGACTCAGGACCCAGGCTAGGGCACAACGCGCTGTGCTTTTGTGTGGGGGCGATGCCTGCCTCTCTCTCTCTCTCTCTCTCTCTCTCTCTCTCTCTCTCTCTCTCTCTCTCTCTCTCTCTCTCTCTCTTCCTGTCTCTCCTTCTTTCTCACCCTCACGCTTCCCCCTGCTTCTCTCTAGTGAATTCGGGAAGGAGGAACCGCCGAGCCGAGCCGAGTGAGAGAGTAAAACGCACGAATTATTTTTGGCTGTCCGGCGCCAGTGAAGCGAACGAGGGAGTAGTGAGGTGGGTTGGGGAGGGGAGGGGTGGGATTGTGCGTGAGTAGATTGGAGGAGGGGGGGGGGGGAGGCTAGTCAAAACGAGTGGCGTGTGGCGCAGCGCGGCGCTACCGCGGCCGTGGGCGGTGAAATAATCGTTTGACAGAAGCGCGAGGATTAGCCGCCTGTCCTGTTGGACCAGGCGGTGCGTTATGCTGGCTGAGGCCGTCCCGACAAGCGGGCGGCATCCCCTCTCCCCGGCCACGTGTGAGGGCAGGGCAGGGCAGGGCAGGGAAGGGAAGGGAAGGGAAGGGAAGGGAAGGGAAGGGAAGGGAAGGGAAGGGAAGGGAAGGGAAGGGAAGGGAAGGAAGGGAAGGGAAGGGAAGGGAAGGGAAGGGAAGGGAAGGGAAGGGAAGGGAAGGGAAGGGAAGGGCAGGGCAGGGCAGGGCAGGGCAGGGCAGGGCAGGGCAGGGCAGGGAAGGGAAGGGCAGGGAAGGGAAGGGCAGGGCAGGGCAGGGGGCAGGGCAGGGCAGGGCAGGGCAGGGCAGGGCAGGGCAGGGCAGGGCAGGGCAGGGCAGAGCAGGGCAGGGCGGCCCTAATGCGATTTTTCTTCTTGCCGTTTCCGCGCGCCGTGTACGGCCGTTTTGTCATTTTACCCGTTCTGCGTTTTGAGATGGCTGGACGATGGCACCAGCCATCGATTCGATCTCTTCTCCTTCTTCTCCTCCTGCGAGTGCACCACTGTGCCGTGTGTTCCCCGGCAACGCCGTAGCCGAGTGCTCAGCCACACGGACGGACACGACACACACAGCGACACGACACGACACACATTTGTGACACGCGGCCAAGCACCTTGTCAGGCTGTGTCCACGTCTCCATTACAGCTGGCCGGCACCGCGCCGGCCGGACCGGGCAGAGAACCGCGCAAGTGCGGGCCGGGCCTGCAGCAGCTGGCGGCACGGCACCGGCAGGGCGCCGCCACGGCCCGCCTGCACTCAACTACCGACTCGTTAGGCGCGGAATGTATCTAGTAGTATACAGCGAGGAGAGCGAGAGAAAGAGAGGGAGAAAGAGAGAGAGAGAGAGAGAGAGAGAGAGAGAGAGAGAGAGAGAGAGAGAGAGAGAGAGAGAGAGAGAGAGAGAGAGAGAGAGAGAGAGACAGCCCGAGAGACGCACTGGCGGGCGGGGACGATGCGTTCGCCACCCACTCGCAGCGGTTTACTGATGCGTTTGTTGTCGTCCCGGGTTTCACTGTCCGCACTGTCGCGGGCCGCCAATAAACAGGGCCCCGGGCCCCGGGCCGGCTGACGAGCCCTGGGCCCTGCTGAGGGGCGGCGGCGGCAGCGGTGGCGGCACCGGCCGGCCAGCATCCCGCCAGCTCAAAGGCCGCACCGAGATGGGCCGTTAAGGGCCGGCATATTTTTACAGGTTTATGAAGAGTTTGGTGGGGCGGGGGCATAAGTGCACTCAGGGCGGTGCCGCGGGGTGGGCGGCTCGTCGGCGGGCGAGCTGCCAGCACCGGAGAGGTCCCGCGATGACAGTGGCACTCGTCACCTTGTCCGTCGGGGTGCGAAGGGCGTGATGTCAGATTGCCAGTTCAGTTGAATCAGTTTTTTTTTTTCCGATAAAGGGCCGCGCCAGTAAACGGAAGTTGCTGGAGAAACGACTCGAGACTCTCCATGAGGTGGGGGCAGCAGGCAGCAGCCGAAGGACGCCCATAGTGTCCGCCGTTCCATGGATGTTCCTGCCGGGGGGATTAAGCCATGAGCCCCATGCCATGTCCTGCAGCTCCCGAAAAGAAAAGAGGGGCGGCCACTGTGGGTGGGCGTGGGGAGATCAGGCGGCCATCGTGGGCACACTCTGTCATGGAGCTCACCTCTTACGGCCTTACTAGAGCTGCGGCACAGCGATGGACTCAGCAGCTCTCACACACACAAACACACTGAGCAGCCGGGCCAATGCGGCGATTTAAGCCGCGGCCGTGCGCCCACCACTAACTGCTCTCAAATTTATCGTTATCCCTGTAAAGCCGCTTAGTTGCAACCGATAGGCGTGGCGGGTGGCGAGTCGCACTGTCACCACTTTTTTCTACTTCTGTAAAAAATATTATGTCGGACGACAGGGGGGAGAGAGAGAGAGAGAGAGAGAGAGAGAGAGAGAGAGAGAGAGAGAGAGAGAGAGAGAGAGAGAGAGAGAGACAGAGACAGAGACAGAGAGAAAGAGAGAGAGAGAAAGTGAGAGAGGCGACATGACGACGACGACAGCTGGTGAATTCATCGCCGTGCTGTTTCCGGCGTGTTTAAATCGGCCTCGACCAGACACGCTCTACGTAGAGCGGCGACGGCAAAAAAAAAAACATCGAAATAACAAGTTTGCGAGGTTTTTGGGGGGAGTGTTTAATCGTCCAGGCCCCAGCCCGTGGTGGACGTGGGTTGCAGCAGGGAACGTGAGCACTGACTTCCCTTCGCGCACGTTTGCCATCGGCTCCGTTCACACCCCCGCCGCCCCCGCTCACTTACCGCACCCCAAATCCCGGACATAATTCGCGCTGTCTCGGCCGTGACGACGCCAGGGGCGCCAGGGCAAGCAGGGCGACGACGGCCCCCGCTTGCCCTCAGCGCCAGCGACACGCCTCAAAGTAAATCCACGTTTTGTTTTTATTTCGCTCGCCGTGTTTCCGTCTGATGAATACTTCTAACGCCCGGCATCAGCGTTGGCCGTCGCCCCCTCCCCCTTCCCCTCCTATCCCTTCCCAGAGTGTGTGACTCATTCACTCATTTCGTTGGGAGGGGCGGGATTTCGCGGAAAGTTTCGTCGGCCGAAAGCACTCGTCTTCTTCCGTCTCCGCCTAAGCTCTCCCTGAGCACCCTGAGATTGCAAGACAGTGTGTCACACCGGACCGATCAAGGGACACTGGACCTTATTTGCAGCCGCGTGGCAGAGGCTGCTGCCTTTTATGTAATGTGGCATCAAAACCATTCACAGAACCTCTCGGAGCGCTCGCGACGCCCTCTCATGGGCCCGTGGGCCGTCAGCCGTCATGCGGCCGAAAACTAACGTCTTCCTTATATGAGACGCCTCTTGCGACCAATCCTCTTCCCGGCTCCAGATCTGAGTGTGAGTGTGTGAACCTGATCTGGCCGGACCCTCGACGCCCACGACGCGCCACGGCCCGAGTTTCCGTACAGTTTCCCCGCCGAGTGCCCCCACCACCACCATCCGCCGGCCGTGATCGGGGGATTAACGGCCACCCCTTTGTACGAGTGGCGCCGGGCCGCGGCTCGCCGCAGGCGACGGGCGCGTTTCCGAGTTTGTTTGTTTTCATACCTTTGGTGCGTCTGGCCGGTCGCGGCCCGAGACACAGACTAAGGAAACCGCGAGGGCCACTATAAAGGAGCGGTGGCAGCGCTGTGGAAGCTGTTCGGGGGCCCACCTATGAGAAATCGGGTTGGCGCCTCTTTCCGACGGGTTGCCGTGACTTGCGGCGGCGACGCGCAAATAATGAACACGGCATCGTGTGCTGACGCTGCTGACGCTGCTGACGCTTCTGACGCTGCCAACGCTGCTGACGTCTCGTGTCGGGGCAGAGGCCGGAGGCTGGAGGACGGGCGTGATGGTGGTCACAGATGGCACTGCAATGCACGGCGCGGCGGGACGCGGCGGGACTCGGCGGGAAGCGGGGTGGTCTAGTCAAAGAGAACATTAGCCGCTTCACGCATGCGATCAGTCCCGCGATTTGATCCAGCCGCGGCGAGGCACTGGAAAAAAAATTGCCACTAAATGTTATAGAAGCAGTTGATAACCCGTTGTTTCATATTTTCTGGCATGCTGAATCTTTGAATTTGTCGGCCGACAGGAGCGGTGAGCCAGAGCCTGCATCAGCAGCAGCAGCGGTGGCGGTCTCAGGAACCTTCAGTTCGCCACGCTTCCGGCTGGTATTACCGAGGTAATGCAGGTGAGTCGGTGCGACCCATATGACCGCCATTCTGAGTGTTATTTTATTACTTCCCCGATCCTGTTGATTTTTTTTTGTTTTTTTTTTGTGTGTGTGTGTGGGGGGGGGGAGCTACTGTTCACCGATTTTTAAAGAAAGTTACCTTCGGCGTGGCCTTTCATACGTCGACAGTATCTCAAGACAAAAGTGTGCCTGAAGCGTGGTTGTTGTGGTTCCTTCCCTTACAGGGACGTCCCCAGGGGCGCAGGTGGAGCCGGCCCCTCCCGGTGCCGGCGGGCTGACGCGCTTCTCCCAGGTGCGGCACATGACGGCCGCTCAGCACGGGGACGCCGTCAGCGCAGGCAGCGCCCTCAGCGCCGCCCAGCGCTCCTACCGCAGGATGCTGTTCAAGTGAGTAGACCGATCCGAACATCGGTGTCCGATCGAAACCGATATCCTTTTCAGCGCGGCACGGCGCTGGCACGGCACGGCACGGCACGGCACGGCCTACGAATCTGGCCCCGATCCGATCCTGTCCGCCCCCTGCAGCATCGCCTTGCCGCTCTGCCGCCGATCTCGCCGGCACGGTCCAAGCACACTTTATGACGGCCATAAACGCCCCGGGGACACGCGCACGCACACGCGGGCGCGCACACGTAACACGCTGAGCCCTCCGTAGTCCGAAATAGACTTGTCATAAGTTCACGGGGGCTACGCGGGATACGCGGGATACGCGGGCTACGCCGCGAGGGGGCAGCGGCGGCGTCATCCATGTGACCGGCGCGGTCGCCAGCGAATACTATGTCGCGTCGGCGTCACGACACAGCTTTACGGGCGCAAATCGGGGGCCAAATGTTGTGGTGCAGCGGGGCGGGCCGGCTCGGCTCGCCTCGGCTCGTTCGCGGTTGACTAATGGCCGCTCCGCGCTCGTGTTATGACAGCTGGGACTTCACGCCCGCCACGGCCGCCGCCCCCGCGCTGTCCCGCGACCCTTGGCGGCGGCCCGACCACGGCCTGCCCCCGGCCGCCCCGCCGGCACCACGACTGGAGCATCCCCGGCCGGCACTACCTCAGCACCCGAGGACCACTCCGGGAGCCCCGCAGCACCGGCCGGAGCCGGAGGAGCCCGGGCTGCACCGGGCGCCGGGTGCGCACGCAGGCGCGGGCATGCACACCCTGCTGCACAACCGCGGCCAGCAGCAGTGGCGGTCCGGGGCCGGCGTGGCCCAGGGCGCGCCCACCAGCCAGCTCCACGCGCTGCATCACCGGCACCGCGTCGCGGCCGGCGGCACCAGGCACGACCCCGACCTGGACAGGGAGGCCAACGCCGTGCACGCACTGCGGCCGCACCCACCGCCACCACCAGCCCCCCGCGTGCACGTGCACGTGCCGGACATGGACAGCAGCAACGAGATCCACCCGCTGCACAACGGTGAGTACGCTTTCCCGCTTTTCCCACGTTGTCTGGGCTCGCCGCAAGAGGTGGCGCACTGTAAGGTCCATGAAGTAGATGCCCCGTGCGCGGAGGGAGCAGCACGCCGATACTCCGTGTCGACGGCGCGGGGAGTACCGCCCGACCTATTCATTCAAGTCCTACCTTCCAGGTGCCCACGGCGCCGACCGGGGGAACCACCGGGGGAACCAGCGTCGGCCGCACTTCCCCTACTGGCTCGGCGTCGACAACCAGACTCGGGGCGCGCTGGAGTCGGAGAGGACCAATGTCATGGCCGGAGGCCGCCGTGACGGCGTGGACTTCCTTCCCGGCCTGCCGGACGAGTAAGTACTACTCGCACTACTCCTGCAGCTCGCCGCCTGGGCCCCGGCCCGGGGTCTGTCGCGTTAGGGACAAGCGTATCTGCGAGCCCCGTCTCACAGATCCGCTCTGCTCTTGGGTTCCAGGGGCGACAGTGTGATCGGGCCGGACGGTCGTCGGCGCGGCCGTAAGTGGTGGAACCGGCAGCGCAAGCGCCTGGAGCGGCGGCGGCAGCAGCAGGAGCGGCGCCGGCTGGGGCTGCCACCGCTGCCCACCGTCGAGAGGCCCACCGTCTGGAGGGCCCAGGTCCACGACTACAGTGCGGCCACCAGCACCACGCCGCTGCCACCGCCACCGCCGCCGCCTAGGTCAGACGAGCCGCGCCTCGGCGTCAACGAGGGCTGGGTCCGCATCACCAACCCGTCGCCCGAGATCGCCTCGCGCTTCAAGCTGCCGGCGGTGCCCTCGCCGCCGGTCACGACCCCGTCCCCATACCGGTACGACGTCGAGGACGGCGACAACAGCCTGGACGTGGTGCTCAGGCAGCCCGCACCCCGGCTGTACCAGCACGTCACGACCCCCCGCAGCGTGGTGACGACGCCCCGGCCGCGGCCGCAGTCTGTCACCTCCATCTACCACCGCATCCCCGGCAGGCTGGACACCGAGTACAGGGCGCACGGACTCCAGCACGGCCTCCAGCACGGCCACCAGCACGGCCACCAGCATGGCCACCAGCACCAGCGCGGCGGCCACCACCGCGGCACCATCGTCGTGCACCAGTACAGCCCGCTGCCCGAGGCCACGACCAGGGCAGCGCCGCCCACAACTTCGGCACCTACAACTACCACGACGGAGCCGACCACCACCACGACTACCACGGAGCCGACGACGACAACAACCGAAGCCACTACTACCACGGAACCGACAACGACTACGACAACAGAAGCCACCACTACCACGACAACACCAGAGCCAACCTCGACGCCGACCACTTCTGCACCCGCCGTCGCGGAGGTGGAGCCGGACGAGGACGTCGACGGCGATGACGACGCCATCGCAAGCCCGGCTGGACACAGGGAGATCACCAACAACAACGTGCTCACGTCGGAGGAGACCGATTCCGGGGCCGGGCAGGCCGGGGAAGACGAGGTGCGGAGGGAGGAAGAGAGGGTCAGGCTGGAGCAGGAACTGGAGAGGACCAAGCTGGAGCTGGAACAGGAGAGGATCAGGCTGGAGGCTGCCGCCAAGGAGGAGGAGAGAGTCAGGTTGGAAACGCTCGCCAGGCTGGAGGAAGAGAAGTTGGCTCGAGAAAGAGTGCAACAGGAAGAAGAGAGGATTCGCCTGGAAGCGGAAGAAGAGTTGAGGCGGATCGCGGAGAGGCGGCGGGAAGAGGAGGCAGAAGAGGCCAGGCTTCTGGAGGAGCGGCGACAGGCGGAGCGACGGGAACAGGAACGGCTAGAAGAGCTACGCCGTGAGGAAGAGCGCCTGGAGGAAGAGCGGAAGCTCGAGGAGCGCAGGGAGGAAGAGCGTCGGGAAAAAGAGCGTCGCGAAGAAGAGCAGCGGCTTGAGGAGAAGCGAAAGAAGGAAGAGCGAGAGCGGCTACGGATTGAGGAGGAGCGGCAAGAGGAAGAGCGCCTGCTGAAAGAGAGGGAGGAAGAGGAGAAGCTGGAGGCGGAGCGAAGGGTGCAAGAGCGACTGCTGGAGGAGAAGCGGCTGGAAGAGCGCCGGCTAGAGCTGAAGAGAGAGTTCGAGCGCCGGTTGGAAGAGCGCCGCCAGGAGGAAAAGCGCGAACAGGAGCGTCGGGACGAAGAACGGCGAGAACAGGAGCGGCGGGCTGAAGAGCGGCGTCTAGCGGAGCGCCGTGAGCAGGAGAAACGGGAACAGGAGCGTCGTGAAGAGGAACGCCGCGAGGAAGAGCGTCGGGAGCAAGAGCGGCTTCGCGAAGAGCAGCGTCAAGCCACGCTGCGTCTGGAGGCCCGTCTGGAAGAAGAGCGTCGCGAGGCGGCGCGGCGTGAGAAGGAGCGCGCCGACGAAGAACGGCTGGCCGCAGAGCGTGCCGCCGAGGAAGAGCGACGCCGCGAGCAGCAGCTCGTGCAGCAGCAGCTGGAGAGGGAGCGGCTGGACAGGGAGCGGCTGGATCAGGAGCGGCAGCGCCAGGAGAAGGAGCGGGCCGAAAGCGAGCGCCCAGAGGACGACGACGAGGACGACGAGGACGATGACAAGGACGACGGGAAGGGATCGGAAGAGGACGAAGAAGCAGAGGGCAGGGGCAAGGACGAGGACAGAGGCCCAGCCGAGGAGGTGGAGGGCGGCGCGCACGACAACAGCGTCCTGCCCGTGGACGAGAGCGAAGACTCAAAGGAAAGTCCGGCAGCCCCCGAGGTCGGGAAGGGGGCTGACGGCGATGAGGAAGACGAGGTGGAGGAGGAAGAAGAGAGTGGAGAACGAAACGAGGAAGATGAAGAAGAGGCAGAGGCGTCCACCCAGACAGCCGTGAAGCAGGAGAGTCAGGAGAGGGCTGGCAGTGAGGACGAAGAAGAAAAGCGGTCTGAGGAAGAAGACGACAAGGAAGACGAGGGAGATTCGGGGGAGAGTGGTGTGGCGGTGGTGAGCGGGAAGGAGGCGGCTGGCGAAGACACACAAGCTGCAGGAGAACAAGACGGTGGTGACTCGGAGGAGAGTGGTGTGGCGGTGGTGAGCGGGCAGGAGGCGGCCGGAGAACAAGACGGTGGTGACTCGGGGGAGAGTGGTGTGGCGGTGGGGGGCGGGCAGGAGGCCGTCGGCGAAGACACGCACACTGCAGGAGAGGAAGACGGTGGTGACTCGAGCCCGGGGAGCAACGAGGACAGCAGCAGCTCAGTGGAGACAAGCGATGGTGACGAAGAGGACGAGGATAGTGACAAGGCCAGCACTGAGGCACCGAAGTCCCCGTCGACGTCATCCGAGTCACCGTCCACGTCGACGGAGCGCACCGAGAACGCAGTGAGCCAGGAGACGCCAGCCTCTGGAGAGGAGGAGGGCGACAGTGACGAGGACGGCGACGGTCACGGCGAGGACAGCTCGTCGGAGACCACCACGCCGACGCACGAGGCCCGGCCAGACCTCAGCTGCACCGACGAGGCACCCGACCTGCGACACGCCCAGATCAGATACGTCCGGTAAGTGAACCTCCATACGTAACGTACAGCCTTGACGTGCTGCCAGTCGTCACAGCGATGGTCCTCTCCTGACATCCGCAGGGCCGGAGACGCCGCCGAGGCCCACTACGAGTGCTTCCCGGGCTACGAGCTGCGCGGCCAGGCCCGACTCGTGTGCTCCGGGGGCCGGTGGCTGGGCTCCGTGCCGTACTGCCAGCCCGTGGACCCCTGCCTGGAGGACCGCGGTGGCTGCGACCACATCTGCACCAACGTGGACGGCGAACCCGAGTGCTCCTGCAGGGAGGGCTACCGCCTGGACGGGGACTACTGCGTGGGTAAGCGACCACTCCTCAGCCTGAGCGCGCTGGGCGCCCGGCGGGTAGGCAGCCCCGACTGCAGCCCCCGCACGCGCGCCGTGCGGGCTGGCCTACCCTCGCCCTCGCAGGCGCTCGGCGTCGTCACTCACGGGCTCTCGGCCGCTTCCAGACGTGAACGAGTGCACGGACAACGGAGGCCGCGGGCCGTGCCAGGACACCTGCCACAACCTGGAGGGCGGCTACCGCTGCGGCTGCGAAGGCGTGGCGGGCAGCGCGCTGGCCGCCGACAACCGCACCTGCGAGGACGTGGACGAGTGCGCCCGCGACAACAACGGCTGCTCGCACACCTGCCTCAACACCCAGGGCTCGGCCTTCTGCCTCTGCCCGGACGGCATGGTGCTGCACTCGGACTGGAAGACCTGCGTTGGTAAGCCGTGGCGCAGTGCTAAAATAAACATTACAATCTTGTTCGGTATCTCGTAATTCAAAATGGTTCGCAGAGGAGAAGAAACCGGAGAGTAAAAAAGATTCCAACGAAGCCGCAGGCAGCGAAGAGGAAGAGGACGATGGTGAGGAGGGAGAAGAAGACGAAGAAGAGGAAGACGGCAACAACTCGGGCGTGGAGGAAGAGGAAGAGGAAGAGGGAGGGGAAGAGGACGACACGGAGGGTGGCGGGAGAGACGAGGACTACGTCGACGACCAGCCGCACGCAGAACCGTCAAGTAAGACGCCTTTCGTTCTGTCGCGTCCGTGGCGTGAAAAGCACCACTCACTTAGCTCTCCTCCGACTGTGTTCCAGAGCTGACCTTCCCCTGGCTCAGGTGCCCGCCGGACGTGTTGCTGGAGCTGCCTCCAGGGAGGGACTCTGTCAGGGCGTCGCTGTCCAAGCCCAGGCTCAGTCCGGGTATCGCGTGGAAACGGTACTTGCCGCATACTCGCCTCTGGAACGTATCTAGCTCTGAGCCGCCTCTAAACGCCACATAATTTTTGTTCGGCCGCAGTGACGTCGCCGCGGACCCGTCCTGGGGGATGAAGAGGCGGGCAGAGCTGCCCCTCGGGGACCACGTCGTCACGTACAGAGCCAAGGACCCCACCACCAGGAGAAAAGCGTCGTGCGTCGTGGTCGTGTCCGTCAAGAGTGAGTACGGCGGGTCCCGAGTCAGAGGCCAGGCCTTAGGTCAGGCCTTAGGCCGGTGACCGCAGCGCGTGACGAGTTTGTGTGCCCCGCAGGCAGCGAGCCGCCGCTCATCTCCGGCTGCCCGCACACGGTCCGCAGCAGGGTCAAGGGCAGGAAGCGGTCCGCGGCCGTGTCGTGGGCCGAGCCCGCCGTCGACGACAACGTAGGCGTCGTCAGGCTGCACCGCTCCAGGGTAAGTGGCTGGCCCGGCGCAGCCCGGAGCTCGTTCAAGCTGTCCTAGGTGTGCTGTGTGTCCTCACATGTGTTTTGGTGCCGTGTCCAGGATCCCGGCTCCCGCTTCCCCGTCGGCAAGACGCTCGTGACCTACGAGGCCAGCGACGCTGTCGGCCAGACGTCCGTCTGCAGTTTCCTCGTGGACGTCCGAGGCCCGGCGTAGTGACTGTGCGGCTGTGCGGCGTCCCCAGGGACACAGTGGACACTTACCCCTCTCGGCGAGGCCGTGCGTGTGTGAGCAATAGGAGCGCCAGACCACACACAACTCGGCTCCTCGAATTAGTTTTTAGTGCTGCTGTGTTTCAGAGGCAAAAATAGGATACGTTAATGTTACCAGATGTAATAACTGTACCATAGGGGTTCCTTGTGAAACTCGTTAACACGTTGACGAAAGTGAAAGGGTGAAGACGTGCTGTGTGGAATTATAGATAGGTTACAATGCAATGTTTTGTGCTGTGTAAATAATTTTTATTTTGAATTATCATCTTTATTATTTTTAAGTACTTTCGGAAGCATGCGATATTGGTTCTGTTGTCAAAATACTGTAACACACTGTTCGTTCTATGAGCACGATATTCTCGTAATGTGATGACATTGTAACAATGAGTCGATTAAGTTGTAGCATGCTAGTTGGCCGAGACTTGTCGATAAATCGCAAAACATTGGTCCATAGGTGTATACCAGTTTGGTGTGTTATATACATCAGAATAGCTAAAGGTAACGAAAGATGAACGGCCATGGGCTTTAGTACTCTTTATTATTTATTTAATTTTTTACACATCGAGCTTGAATTCTGAAGCGAAATACCTTTATACCATGGTCATAAGACTTCAATGACTCGAAGTTACAATGACTTATATTTTTGAAACAGTAGTGATTATGATTATGATATACGGAAGCTACTGTTCCAGTCAGCGTTACCACTAGCCCTGCACTTTAATGTCTTTGTCCGATTAACGACGTACTTTAAAGCATTTCCTACATTCGTAATAATGTATCGTGCTGAAATTCCGATGTAGGCCTGTAATATAGAATCCACACAGTGGAAGGTATAGTGCACGTACGCTTTACGTTACCTATCATCGGTTTGCAATCATGGCACCTGCATACACCCACGACATGATATATAACGCCAAAAAACAACTTGTACTTGCGAGTTACCAACAGAACTCAACGCAGATGAGGAGCGAGAAAGATGTTATGACAGCATCATCTGGACACGTATTGACATCTTTCTGCAGAAACCTACTCGTACTCGTCGTACGAGAAACTCAATCACAGAGATAGTCTCGTCTCTAATATACTAGACACAAACGGACTGGTATGTCTACTAACTTTATCGCCCCTTCCAATCGCATGACCTCTTTATTCATATCCCCTATTAACAGCAGACATTATGTGTGTTTTTTACGTTATTGTAAGAGGTCTGCTTTTATATTATCCTAACAAACGTTCCTGATGTAACAACTTTCTCGGTAAACTTGTTCACATCTGAAGAGGTATAAATATCATACGAATCATCATAGGAATAAGCTCTCACATGAATCAAGCCGGAGTCCTATGTAAATAAACATTTAAAAGAAGTTAACAAAAGTATGTACACAAGAAACATTGTTTTGATTAATTTAAGAAAGAACTACCTTCCAAATTTCAGGGAAAGAGCCTGAACCAAAGGAAGATATTTCACTATATTGCCGACAGAAGATGTACACTATACACACGGAAAGAAAAATAACAGACAACTAAGACACGATACAATACTCTATAGAAAAATAGAAACAGGTATAACCATAACGAATGGAAACATGATTTTCCTTAGTACTCAATTGCAAAGAAACTGTTTGTGTATTGCCCCACAAGGTCAACTTAAATAAAATTTCACAAACAAAACAAATTTTACCAGAGCATTTTAGTATAAATTGGGCATAGAGGGGTCCGAACGAGAAGAGAGTTCATCCAGCCAGACTGCTGGGGAAGAGATCAAGAGTTAAATGGTATTAAGAGGAATCAAAATTGATGATTAATACATATTATATCCTCGCCAATTGGCAGATTATTTCTACGTCCCTTTTACCATGCCCACAGATCAGAATTATAACGGAACATTTGAATAAACTCCATCGCTACGCGAAGCAATCGAATATCTCAACACGGTGACCATACATTTATCCGTAATTACAAAGATGCATTACCTAGAACCAGTCGCAAAGTCACTAACGTTTGCTTATACACATACACTCACACTTTCGCACCATATATACACGGTTTGTTGATCAAAGCAAACTCAGGCTTTTGCTATTCTTATTAACGCTTACCTTAAAGGGTCGTTAGAATCCGTCGGGTCAGTCTACAAGGAAATCAGCTCTACCTAAAATGAGAACCGATTTACAGTAATACTTGCAATTGAATTGAGTGCATAGATACATTCCTAAAATCACTCTTTCAAACAGAAAGAGAAACTATACACACTTAATAAATATTCACATTATATACAACATGACATAGGGAATGTGGAAGTGCTGAGGTGAAGGTTGGAACAAGACAAACAAAAGCCATAAGCTGCGGTTCACGCACTTTTTTAGCACCATTTCATTAATCTCTTCAAGGATTTACAACGTCGATTTTACTAAAACTCAGGAACAAACTCAAACCATAAGAGTATTCGTTTGTAACTCATAGTTCCATGTGAAACAGAACTCAAAAAGTCAAAACTACCAACGTTGTATCGGAGACTATAGTGCTTACCTAGAAGTGACTGAATGTTGTCATTAAATAAACTTATATGCTTTAAATCTCGTTTTACTTTCATGTTTCGTCCAAGGAGTCCCATTTGATCAGATTGGTCAATTAATGAGACTACACATAGATCAGAAGAATCAATATTCTGGGAACACTTTCAACACCTACAACTTTTGTTCCAATGGTCGCCTGCTATAATACTTTAAATCCACGCACGTCAGTGTATTCTTAACCAACTAACATTTAACACTTCAAAGCAACAATAACAGACAAGGCGAAATTTAAGCGTTTTAATTACTCGAACGCGTCCTGCTTTAACAGCCCCGTGACCGCTAAGTGCCACTTGCTAATTTCGGAGGCATTAGAATTTGCCATGTTTCTCGTTCACGTACGGTACTCGTGCATGAAGTTAAATAGTTATTTATTGATGTGCGACAGAGAAATATACACGTAAGTCCTCCCACCAAAAAAATGCACTCGTGGTCCGTTTTCCCGCGGCCAATGCTGATGGAAAACGAACACTTGGCGATCGTCTCGGGCAGGCGCCTTACAACACCACACTGCCGTCACAACTCGCACAACCTGTGTGGCCTCCTTAGGCATCCGACTCCTTCAGGCCCTGCAGCTTCTCCAGCTGGTGCGGCTCCAGGTCTTCGGGCACCTCCGCCTTGACGCCCGCTCCGGACGGCAGCGGCGGCGGCATCTCCTCCTCTTCCTCTGGCGGCGGCGGCGGAACCTCGTCGGGGGACTCGGGCTGCTGCGACTTCTTGGCGGTCGGCGCCTGGGCCTGAGAGTTGTCGGTTGTGAACGACTCCTCGCTGCCCGTGCTGCTGCTGGCCGGCACCTGCGTCGCCGGCTCGTCCTCGGTGTCCGCGGCGTCCGCCGACTCCGCGGCGTCTGCGGGGTCCGCGTCGGCCTCCCCGTCGGGCGGGGGCGGGAAGCTGCTGTCGGCCTCCTCCACCATCGGGGTGGCGCACGTGATGACGATGGACGCGACGCACAGCCCGGGGTCATCGCCGCCCCCGCCACCCCCGCCGCCCCCGCCATCCGTTGGCGGCTCGTCGTCCTGGAGGGAGACAATTCATGTGAGGAAAGCCCGAATGGCACCCGGTGCCGTTCATAAAGTACGTCCGAATATTCTCCAAATGAAACAGACGACGGTGGCGGCGAACGCCTGCAAAAGGTCAGATAGGCCAGCCCGCAGCGCACGCATGCATATGGAAGACGCAGTGGCCTACCCTCCAGGCGCCATATGGGCTCAGACAGTGGGCAGTTGCCGCTTTTGTCGAATAATGGACGTGCTTTATTCATAGTTCCCGATAAATCTACTCTGGTGTGCTTAATAATTGCTGGCGCTCTTGTTGACTCTAGTGAGGCCGGTGTCTCGGTAAAGTTATGAGAATTATACCTCTCCGTCCACTGCGACGGTAACAATTGGCGGTGGAATTGATGGCGGTCCTTGGTTGGCAGCTTGCGAAAAATGCACAGACGACAATTAGACAGGCAATCGCAGGTGGAAGGGCCGCAGAAGCAACATCACCGCCACAGATTGACGTCAGGGGACGCAGTGAATAGACTTCGAGCGGAAAGAATTTAAAAGAAATCAAACCTTTAATTTTTTTTTGTCTCAGACAAGGAAATGAAGCCTGGACATTACAGAACAGGTGTAAAGTTTATTCTACATGACGTCAACTAAACACTTTCGTCACAGCGAAAATTTCATGAAACTTAATAATAAAATGTATAAAAGACTTCAAAATATTTATCTTGGTGCGAAGGGTAGCGAGTATCAAGCACACAAGCGTAATTCTGCTTTAAGTAGGTAACTTGCACTAAATATTTCGCATGTGCAACTATCTGTTTTAGGCGTATGGGGTAAAGACTCGGGGTTGATCAAAGATCTCAGTGAGGTGCCAAAAGTGAACATGTAACTATGAACGCCCCCTCAAAGCAGTGATGACCGGACTACGCTAGATATAGAGAGAGAGCGTCACGGCTACGGTTCATTATTGGCAAGCATGCACATGCAGTAGCTCAACCGTTTCACCCGCCAAGACTATTGCAGAATTGTAACGAACGAAATTAGAGTACATATTAAGCACCTTTCCATGGTATCTGGTGGTCATCCAGGTAACACATAAATCAGTTTCAGAACTGCGCTTAGAACATTGCATGCAGTACCTGTTAAATGCGTTAAAATTTTAAAAGAATGAGACACTAATCTATCATGCCTTACACAATGGGAAACATTGGCGTAATTTATCGCAAATGATCAGAAATATGCATCGTTGTTTGCTCAGATAACTAAATGCGAAATAAAAACATGGCAACAACAATGACCTGATTAGGCAGAAAATTATTTCCCTAACTGTTTAGGGCGGATTCAATGTTTGTGTAGCGTTACTTTTGTGCTTCGAAATCGGTAATTTCTTTGGCCATGTTATTATGTTTAAGTGTAAAGCCATGAGTATGAGCGGGGGTATGACTTCCTCTCGGAGGCTTATCTACACGCTTTTGTCTACTCTGTTTCCACTTCTTTTATGTATAATATTCACACTAGGGAAAACACACGTTCTTACCTGAACCCTCCTCAAATTGACTATCGTACTTCTTATACTTGCTGCCCTCCATCTCCATAGAGAAGCTGAACTTTTTGGGCTCCGGAGCGGGCGCTGGCGGTGCCACCGGCCGGTTTTCTGATCCAAGCGACACACACACACACACAACATACACATCGAGCATCAGCCAACAGCGGCAGCCAAGCAGTGTCGCCACTCCCCATGCAAAACAAATGAATAAATTCGTTTTGTTTATCTTATTTTGTTCAGGGTAATGTGAGTGGCAGAGTGTTGGCTGCTGCAATACAAGATTACTGGGATATAAAAGGAGACAATACATAGTGGACTGCGGACAGTGGTATTTTACGAGTTGTGCTCAAACTGATATATTAGGGTGAAATTCCCTTTTTGCTAGCGTTTGCTTTTGCTGATTTTCGCTGTGAGTTCCTGTGGGAAGCATTGCAAATTGGGTAAAAACATCGTTCCAATCGTTGAAACATGTGTCTCAAGCTGAGGTTAAGAATGAGTATAGCTGATGATTACTGCGATAAAGAGTCGGATTTGGCGTAGCAGGCAGCCCAACCCAATCGATTTCCCCGAACTATCGGCACATGTAAGCCCTGGTTTAGTTTCTGACGATAGTTTGGGACACGTATTCGAGTTAGGTTTCCATCCTTGCCAGCGTCACCCGTTATCGCCAAGGGTAGAAGCGTTGTCAATTCTGTAGCGTCGCTGCAATAGTGAGATGAAAGTGGAAGAAGTGGAGGTGAAGTGAAGTGAAAGTAAAGTTGTTCTCAAAGAGTGTACAGAGTGTACCGATGCATGCTCATGTTTGGAAAGAGTCAAGTGATGTTCTAGAAGAGTCACATAAAGTAACCAAAAAGAGTCTTTCACGCATTCAGCACAAGCAGAGCAGACTTTTGCTTTTTTCTGGCCATGTCAAATGCGACAGAAAACACAAATACATGCAAAGACTAGACAGAATACCGAAGCAGTTCAAAAATTTAGATAGAAGAAGAGATCAGTTGAATTAATAGAATAAAGATGAGAAGAAACAGAGGTAAAAGAAAGGCGTAAAAGCATTACATATCGACTATATTAACAATGAAGAACCCGAAACATTTTTAACCTCTAGGAACTGACATTAAGGATTTAAACACGGGACTTAAGTACGGTTGTGGCTTATTTTTTTCGAAACAACTTTATGATAAAGCATACGGTCAAATCCTGCGGTACGTTCTGTTTATATGAAGTAAGAAAAGTGTTAGGTGTTTGGGTGGTGGACGGGCTCATTTTGGTTCGTCGAACGCTTTGTGCTCGCGCTATAGGTGCTATTGATGAAGGGTCATTTTCCTCCGCGGCAATTCCGTTTCACGTTTGGCGCGTTGTATTGGAGCAAGACCACCCTTACTGCCCAAGATTACCGGATCTTTCTTTTTAGTTCAGTGATAGATTTCAAAACTGGACTGTGACGTTTAAACTACTAATTTTTTTTTAAAGTTTGGAAATGGTTTTAAACATCACATAAGGCACGTTTTAGTAGGAAGCTACTGTGACTGGTAATGAGGTGTTTCGATCGCACTAGATGCGACCGCTACACGATTCCCGCGCCTCGTTACAGCAACATGATACTCGCTAAGGGGTGGTCGGTGGCCGGTCCGCGCGCCCGGCGCACCGCTCCTAATGCCTCGCTTACCATCGTCGGGCTCCTCCACCATGGGCGTGGCCTGGGTCACGATCACGTGCTGCGGGGCCAGCATGAAGGAGGGCGGCGCCTCCGGCGGCGTGAACACAGGCGGCGCGGACATTGGCGGAGTGTCATCGGCCTGAGGGCGGGCGACAGTCAGGGCGCAAACAGGGATCAGAGTCATTCTCAGTAAAATGTCATCATTTGACTGAAATGTTTCGTTGAAAATTCTAGCGTCCCTAGTCCTTACCGAGGGGGTGATGGGGTCGCCGTTGGGGTGGCACTCCTCGACGACCAGGGACGGAAACAGGCCCTTCTGGCCCTGGAACTCGCCCTCCCACCAGCCGTCGTCCACGTCGTCGTGCACCACCTTGCGCAGGATCTTGATGACGTCGCCCTCGGCGAAGGTGAGCTCTTCGGCGCACGTGGCCTCGTAGTCGTACGTCGCGATGCAGTAGCCCAGGTCGCCGTCGCCGGACAAACTGCAACGAGCGTCAACACGATGATGTCAACGTTCTGTGTCGGCTGCGGGCTAAATCGTTGTCGTGATTGTGGTGCCGGCGCTTACCTGAGCGGCGCCGGCGTGTGGTGTGCCACCACTGCGGCGGGGGCGGGGGCCGCCGGCGGGGGCACCGACGGCGGCGGCATGGCGGGCGGCGGCATGGACGGCGGCTCGTACACCTCCGCCACCTCCTCCACCTGCTGGCCGCCCTGGCCGCCCTCGAGCCCGGCGACAGCGTCATCCCCCTCGCCGGCCACGGTGTAGTCCACGGACGAGAAGGAGATCTGGTTCGACAGCTGCAGCACGGGAGGGGAGGATGGTTAGGAGGGCGAAGCGCAGGGGAAGAGCTCCTGTCCGCATGGCACACGATCGATGGCGCCTATAGATTCCCAAGAGCAGAGTGGGGGAGTGCTGGGCTGGGCTCCGCATGGCGATTCGAAGGGCAGGGCCGGCAATGCCTGCCCGGCTCTGGGGATGTGGGTCGGAGCGGAGCAGAGAGCAGGCGGAGCAGGGTGGGGGCGGCGCCGTGCTGCGCTGTGCTCCGCTGTGCTGCGCGATGCAGAGAGTCATCACACTGTCTGGGCTTGGCCACGGCTTGCCATGGCTTTGCACACTCGCATGCTGCTGCGAATGACTGACCCACTTCGACGGCAGCCGACGGCAGCCCCAGTGCCGCCCCCCGTGCCGCCCCCGGCCGCCCTGGGCACTGTGGGCGCAGCGTCGCCGAGCCGGCCCCGGCCCCCAGGCCCCGGGGGATGGCGGCGGCCCCGGCCCGGCCGACAGCCTCGCCTTGAGTCTCGACTCGACCCGCCCATGTTTGATGTGGCTCGGCCCCGACCTCGGCCACGGACCGCCGCCACTTCTCCCCCCTCCGAACGACGAGGTCGAGGCCGAGGCCACGGCAGCCCTGGCAGCCCCACTGGAACCTCGTCATCTCTGAGACGCGCGCCCGTCTCGTCAGCCGGGGCCAGGGGATGGAACGACGTCACGCCGACTGTCACTTCGAAGCGCGCCGCGGTCAAATGACAGCCCCCCCCGTACACTGTTCTCGATCGGGTTGAGGGCGACTCTGGAGGGGGCGATTCTTCCGGACATCGTCCGGAAGAAGATAAATTGCGGCTGAGTTTTCTCCTCGCGAGAGGACCGCGAGTGCTTAGGGTAGGCCAGCCCGCACGACACGCGTGCGCGCAGAAGCAGGGGTTGCCTACCCACCAGGCGCCGTGTGCGCTCAGATCCGTCACTCTGGAGCTCCCCGCCGCATTGTCGGTTCGCGGTCCGGACAGGTTTCCACCATTAGCGCCACCGCCCCCGGGGGGGGGGGGGGGGGGGGGGGGCGAGACGCCACCGAGGGAGGAGGTGGGGGTGGGGGAGGGGGTAACGGGGTGGTAAAGGGGTGGTAATGGCCCGTCGCCACACTGACCTGGTAGTTGGAGGCGCCGGCCTGCAGCCCGCTGCCTGAAGCCTCCCGGTCCACGTCCAGGTAGTTGCTGGGGACGAAGCCCTCCTCCCCGCGGTAGTTGCGCGCGCACAGCCAGCCGTCTCCGTCGCCGTCGCCCACCACCTCCAGCTGCTCGTTCTCCACGATGGTCAGCTCGTCCGGGTTCTGGGCCTGTACATACAAACGGTGGGCGTCAGCAATAGCAAAAATTAAATAAGAAACAATTTTTTTTCTTTTTTGAAAGATCAAATCTCAGATTTTACCGTGTACGAGTACAGCGCGATGCACTTATAGGTGGGGCCACCGGCGTTGCCCGCCATGCCGAGCTGGGCCTCGGGGGCCCCCGTTGATCCCGCGGCCGCCGACGTCTCCTCGGCGTCGTCGCCCCAGGCGGCCGTGGGGTCGTCCCAGCCCGCCGTCAGCTGCTCTATCCGCTGCCGCTCCTGCTCCAGCATGGCTGCAAGA